>JAQQPU010002939.1:495-16045 GCA_029168905.1 Artemia sp. Kazakhstan ARC1039 | reverse complement strand
AGAAAAAACTAGCCTTAGGAATTAATCCTAATGAAAGCGAAGAAATAGCCATGTATAACTCGTGTATTCTTAGAGTCTGTTTCATTTTCTAACTTTTTTTTATTAACAGTTCTTTCGTTTTTCTCCGACCCCCTTTATTCAACATTGCGTACGCTCTTTTGTGTACCTTCTTTGGTAAGCACAGCATACGCTCCGTATCTCATTCTTTTTTGTCAACGATGCACATGCTTCATCATTGACCCCCCGGTTCAACGGTGCATACACTTGGTGCATCCAATACTTTCGCTCCATTCACAACCTTTTTTTTCGAACCATTGCTTACCATCCGCCTCCTACCCTGTTTGGTCAGTAGTGATTGCGCTCCTTTTTGGCCCCCTTTGGTCAACGAAAATGGTCAATCATGGTGAACTAAATGTATATTTCACAAATGGTGTTTGACTTCCACCAAAGTAATATGATTTTATTCTTGTAGCATAGACTTAAAGCCGGAACCTTGTAAGTAAATATTTCGTAGATAGTGATTGATGTTCACGAAAGCAGTCGTGTTGTCCTTGGTACAGTTGTTCCAGTTCATAAAAACTCAGCACAGAAATCTCACAACAATATGCTGGTTTCAGACCTTGTATTTGTTTTCCTACTCGGTTATTTCAACTTTACGAATTAGATTTTCTTTCATTTAAAGATTCATAAACGTATATTTTAGCGTAAACTTATGGTTCAAATATTTGTTTTTTCGGCCAAGACTGTCAAGGGCTAAACGAAAAGCAGACCGTCCTCGGTTTGGGTGGGAAGATGTCGTAAGGAAAGATTTAAGGGAAATGGGAACTTCCTGGGAGGGTGTAAAGAGCTTTGAATAGATTGGGGTGGAGGGGGAGCGTGCATAGCTGTGTTGGCCTCGAGCGACTTGGTGCTTTAGTGAGTTGTTAGTAGTAGTAATAGCATTTGTTTCTGACAAATCTACACGCTCAGATTTCTCGAAAGGCTAACTTAAGATTTTATTGAAAATTAAGAATTCTCATTACGTATTCAATTGTTCTGCATGACTTGTAAACGTAAAAACAGGAAAAAAATTACACGTGACGGGCAGAGGCAATTCAGCTTTTATATGTGGTAACTCTATGATTCAAAATTCGGCAAGAATCAATTGAAGAAAAGTTCAAATTGAAGATAAGCATGTTTATCTTGAAATAAAGAATATAAAGTAGTCCAGATAAAACCAAATATTCTGTAAATACCATCGGTAAAGATTCAATTTTTTGTTGTTATGCTCCTCAACATGTTCGCTTCCAGGATCCTTATTATTATTGGTGTTATGTTTCACTTTTATTTGAATAAATTGAATTGAATTGAAAGATCAAAATAAAATAAAGTGTATAATACTAAGCACGAAAATAAAACTACAGAAAAACAATCACACAGTTCAGTTCATTTTATTTAACATCAAAAATACATTTAACTAATACTCCAATACCTGCCCCAAGAAAGATACAAAAAAGCACTTGCGACTGGGTTGGTCGCATGAAAAAAACCCCAAGTTATATTAAAGTGTTAAGGAATCTAAAGTTTTTGGCACAAATTACAGGTGAATAAAGGTTAAAAGTTAAAAGTGAAAACCAAAAATCAAACAACTGTGCAAGTTCTCCATTTCAAGGAATTAAAAACTTTATGGTACTGTCGGGCCATATAAAAGGAAGTCGGGATTTTTCGAGTTGGTGTAAAAAAAGAAAATGTTATCCAGTTTGATACTAAATTTTAATATATAAAAATTGATAAAATCTGAAATTACGAAGGTAAGGGCAATTTTCTTCGGTAGATCCACCCGTTTAAAAAAAATAAAAAAATATTTATTTCGTAACATTTTTGAATAGATGAAGAATGATGATTGTTTTAAAACATCTCGATCATTTATATATGCGGCGTTGCAATTAGAAATTACTTGTCACTAAGTTAAGCTTAGCGATTAATATAAGGAAACTGACGATAAAAAATTATCACAACTTTTATAAAAGAGGATAAGGTAGATAGATACCCCGGGGTAGATCTACCCCGGGAATAGAAATTCTCATTGTCGATATTTATATTGTGATGGCTACCACCTTATAGTTGAAACATTGTAAATCAGCAAAAAAGTCCTCAAAACTAAAGTCTTAGTCCAGATGTTTGGAGTAACGGTGCTTCTCAAATATTGTTTATCATTTGTGGGAAGGTATCATTTGCATTTCTCAAATGCTAGGAGGTATTTCAATTATAATTTCCACTGCATCTTTTTAGACAAATTATAAACATCATTTGGAAAGGGTCAAGGATTGAACCCTAGAATCCTTTGGCCTCGCCAGTGGTATTGTTCCGTGTACAGTGGAGTTTTATTGCTCCTACGTGATAGAAAATCCACATGGACAAAGAACGACCTTTTCATTAACGCAGAAATTGGCAGGATAAACTCTATTGAAGGTTTAAGCAAACCTGCAAAGTTAGAACTGTAATGTCTTTATCGGTATTTGATTTGCGATGTTAAAGCTTATGTTTGGGCGCATTCAAATGTGTCTAAATTTTAAGGCAAAGTCTTTATGCAAAACCAATTGATGTAGAAAGACCATGGCCAATTTTGTAAAGATTTAACAAACTGGTAGCAGCCTTGTGCTTTTTGTGCATTACACTCAAGAGATAGGGTGGTATAAAAACTTATTGACTGTAACCATTTTAACCAAGTAATTGTATTTCGATATAATAGAAGCCTTTTTATTATTATTGTTTCAGATCCAAATTGACTTCAGTTGTGAAACTTGATTGAAGAGAAAAGGGCGGCAGTAAAGGATATTCTTATCATGAAAAATGTTGGTGCACTGTAAGTAGTTTCATTTAATATTGTCTTCGAAGCGTAATGGGCATATCTGTATACAGGGGAGAAGGGGGAAATTCTATATGGAACTTCGATGAATGATTACCTAGAAATAGTTTTTTTCCCATTATTTTAGACTCAATTTCATTAAGTTGTAAAGGACACCCTACACGGTCAATCATTTTGATCAAAAGCTTCCGTCAATTGATTGATTAAAGCATGATTGACAGTCTAGGAGCCGATTGAGTCATTCAAACTTTCAATCAATCACCGTCAACTCTTGACTCAAGCATCAAACAGGTTTCTAGACGGTCAATCATGCTTTAATCAATTGATTGACAGAAGCTTTTGATCAAAATGATTGAACGTCTAGGGTGTCCTTAACAGTTGATCCTATCTCACTGCACTTTCTATCGTGATCCTAAATATGTAAATAACAATAAAGCTGCAAGCGTAAAAAAATGTTCTTGATTTTTGAGAAATGCATAAAAGACCCTCAAAGGGATATGTTTTTACAAATATTACATTATCATACTCAGTATATGAAATAAACTCATTGCAGTTTTTTTGCATTCTTTTCACGGATGCAGAGTCATTTGTTTATTTCTTTGTTGTTTTTTTGGTACCTCCGTATTATATGGTACACACTCGAGAAGTGAAGTTTGGTGAATGAAATAAAACAAAATATGATGAAAACATATACCGTTTTTAACAAAATTACGAAAACTACAACTTAGAACTATGGAATGGATAATGCCCAGACCGCATTATATTAAATACGTAACCTAACCAAAAATACCAACTAAGTATTTAAATAAAATAAAGCTACAGTGTAGTTTTCCACCGAGCCGAAGCTAATTGTCTGGTATAAAGACTGTGATAACTGGATATTGTCTTATCTTCATGATACAAATTCACGAGTGTGTACTAGCTAACAAGGAAGTACCGTTTTTTTCCCAGAGGTGATCGTATCGAGCGAGTGATCCTGGAATATTTAGGGGAGGCTCATTCAAAAGATAATTGAAAGATAACCCTCCTATTTAAGAAGCAAAATGAAGTAAAGTGAAGTAAAGAAGTAAAGTGAAGAAGTGAAATAAAATAAAGAAGTAAAGTGAAGTACTAAAGCAACATGGCGCTTTATGCCATTTGGTGCCGCAAAGTAACAATCTCATCAAGTAACAGTTCTGAGATATCTGATCAATTTCGAAGTATTGAATAACCTTTTATTTACCTTCTCAGATTCAAAAGCGTATCAAAGGTGGCACTTTCGTTCCTAAAGATGAACGCAGTCCAAACAAAATAAATGGTTAATAAAGACAATTATTCCCAAGTTTCTTCTGACTAAGTTGATTTATTTGAGGCTTCGAAAAACTATGTACTGTGGTTTAAAATCCTGCTTCAGCTGTCACAGAGAAGAGTCAGTGGATTCTTTTGTGGGTCGGGGGTGATGGTTCGTGAAGCTTCAAAAACTGCATTTTGTCCTCAAGTTGTCTAACTTTTGGTGAGACTGCAGATAAATATAGAAAAGCGGGGTATTGGGGCAAGAATTTAATTCATAATCTTTCTTCATTACAAGTAATATTTATAAACTACATCTGAAATATGGTTGCCGTGGGATGATATATCCGCTCTTGCTGCCAAAATGTTTCAAGTGTAATATAAGAGATTAAATTAAAATGCTTACGAGCACAAAAGGAAGATAGGTGGTTTTTTTTTGTTCTTTTTTTTCATGAGCGTCGACATCAAATTTCCTAGTGGGGAATGATTAGCCGGTTTAAGTGTAGATTAGATTACAGTGAGTATCGCACCTTAGTACTCCACTTATGACACGAAAAGTTTCTTGTTTATTGTTGTTAGAAGTAACTCTTTTTTTTGTTTCTAATGTTGTATGTTTGCTTTTCTTCCTTTTTTTTATATTTCTTTTCATACTCCATATTTGTAAATCTGTTCTCTTGATATTGAACAATAAAAATCATTCAGTCATTGAAATACCCTTAAAATCCGTGAAAATGATGACCCCAAAGTTAATTCTGATATTTAACCCCCCCCCCCTCCCTGTCAGCCTTAGAAATATTAGAAGGGGTGTAAGTTTTAGGGATGATTGCCATTCTTGACGTACTTATATACGGATATTAAGCTTTAATAAAAAAATGTGGGGAGGGGTGAAAGGTTGGATGGTAGCCTCCCTCACACTTAATTGAGATTTGTACCAAACAGTTTGTAGTATCAAACTGGAAGTAACCTTGCAACCTTGTGCAACCTTGCTAGTAGGAACCGAAACTCTGTAAAACGAAGCTGTAAACTGATGTAAAATGATTACGACGCATACAACACCAAAATCTATTATTTTGGGTGATTCTAAATACACAACAATTAATAATTTTGAAGTTGCTTTTAACAAGCTATCTTTCTGCCAAAAGAGAGCCTGATCTTAATGAAAACTGTTAACAAAGCAAATAGAATAGCATGTAAAGTAGTTTTCACAGCTCCCTAGGAAAGGAACAGCTTATTGATTCGCATTCGCTTTAAATAACAAAATTTTGTATACAAATATCTTAAAAGGCGATTGGTAAGTAAAACACCTGCGATCACCCATTGGAACTACTGCTTGTGAATCTTATTTTGATCACCCATATTCATCTTACGACCTCTTCTGTCCTATTTGGGCATGGTTTTCGGAACCAGCTTTTCACGTCCCGCTTTTCGGGACCATCGGGACCTGTTTTTCGTCTCTCTCCAGATGGGTGGCAAGAAGTACGATCTTTGGCAATCTCTCATCCTTTATTCGTAAAACTTGACTCTTGCTTCGCTTGAAAGGGGGGGGGGTTTCATGGCGATGAGTCCATGTCCAAACTCAGCCATGAGACCCGACTACCCCTACTGACGCCTCGAATGAAGGCAAGTGAATCAAGTGAGAGATATCTTGAAAGGTCCTAACATCGTAGAAAATAAACAAGACAACACAGGTATAGAAAAAATTAAGATTTTATCATCAAAGAAAAGAATTTTAGTTAATTGATACTATTCATTTCATTATAATTTAAAATTCAACATTTACTATTCACAATCAAAGATCAATTCTTATTCTTGTATTGGCTAGAAATGAAATTTCTTATTATTGAAGAAAAGCAGCCATACTAACTAATATATTAAGGCTAGCATATTTCTGCTTGAAAGAATCTGATAATGTTGTCAAAGAACTTGGGTATACACCCCTTTAATAGGATTTAACATAATAAAAATAAGAAATAGCAAGGAACATGTTAGGCTTACATTCTATAAGTGTGCAAGAAGCTTCAGCAAAGCTATAACCCCAACTGACTTGCATTGTCAGTGTTTCTCTATGAAACATGTATCCCCCTTATTTGCCAAACAAACCAAGCTAAATTCAATAGTTCTAAGAAAGGGTATATGTAGGTTTACCAATAAGTTTATCAGGCTTAATTATACTCTGAAGGGCATTGGCTTGGCCTGAACCGGATTCTTGCCAAATTCATAGCAAATCCATAATAATTCTAAAATTAGAAGGACACTTCTTACACGCTGAGCATTTTTTTTTACCGCCCAATGTGTACATCGCCATAATATCCTATACACCAGTAGAGAAAGGGGCGCCAGCCCTACCAGTACAAGATCATTGACCTACAGTGAGCTAGAATACGACCAGTACACGATCACAGCCAATCACAGAGCTAGAATACTACCGGGACAAGATAACGAGCATATTTCTAGGTCAATCAACGGTTAGAATACGGGACGAACAAGATTACATCACCTGACTCCCAGGAAATTTCAGCAAGGAATTTACATAATTGCTATGACATGATTTCACCTCGCGAACATTCCGCTGACAAAAATTGTCCATGGGACTTTGTTTATAAAATCCTCTTATCTGATTATCGAATATTCTTAAGTTCGTTTGAAAGCATGTGTTTGATGCTTTTGTATCTCAGTCAATATATTGAATTTGATTATCAGTTGAAACAATACAATACAGAAACTTCAAAGATGTATAGTGTTCTCGATTGTGAATTCATTGGTTTAAAGAAGTCAGCTTGCCGTGTAATTTTTGAATGTGCTTTTTTATTGTTGGCTACAGATCATAGTTAGCTCTCTTGCTATCACTAGCACATCAACTATAATATGTATGCTTATAATAGAGACAAGTAGAGTATGACATTACAAATTATAAACAAACTAGGCGTATATGATAGATTGATCCCCCCATTCTATGAAGGAGGGAAGGATCTATCCTCGGTAAAACAGGAAGTTGGAGTAATATGCAGTTTTTTTTGGTGTGACAGCACTATATGTGAATGGCAATGTACCCACTGATAAACTTTTCATTGTCAAATGCAAATCGGATATTCCATTATTCAATTGGGAAGATTTTAATTGTGAGATATTTCCGAATAGAATACACAATCCTGAGGATGAAGTTCGATAGTTTAGCAGATGGGTTCCGATAGATATTCCTTCTAGGGATGCATGTATAAGATATCCCAGAAAGAAGAAGAACAACAAATCCCGTGCTATAGATTGGCATCACACCAAGTGAGTGACGAATGATGAATTATTATAATGTATGACGAGGTTGTTAGAAGTTGTGTATGTCCCTGTAGTTGTGTAGTTGTGTAGGAGTTGTGTAGGACCTCAACCTCTATAGGATTTTCAAGGTATTTTGGTAGCCTTGATGGAGCATTTTCCTTCTAAACTAGCTACAACAACAATTAGTATTTTCAAGGGTTTTCGGTAGCCTTGATGGAACATTCTCCTTCTAAGCTAGCTACAATAGTAACATTTCACCCTATATTATTAGTATTTTAAAGGATCATTGATAGCCTTGATGGAGCTTTCTCCTTCTAAACTAGCTACAATAGCAACATTTTACCCTATACTATTAGTATTTTCAAGGGTTTTTGATAGCCTTGATGGAACATTCTCCTTCTAAACTAGCTACAATAGCAACATTTCACCCTATAATATTAGTATTTTCAAGGGGTTTGGTAGCCTTGATGGAGTATTCTCCTTGTAAACTAGCTACAATGGCAACATTTTACCCTATATTATTAGTATTTTCAAGGGTTTTGGTAGCTTTGATGGAGCATTTTCCTTCTAAACTAGCTGCAATAACAACATTTTACCCTATACTATTAGTATTTTCCAGGGTTTTTGGTAGCCTTGATGGAGCATTTTCCTTTTAAACTAGCTACAATAGCAACATTTTACCATATATTATTAGTATTTTCAAGGGTTTTTGTTAGCCTTGATGGAGCATTTTCCTTCTAAACTAGCTACAATAGCAACATCTTACCCTATATTATTAGTATTTTCAAGGGTTTTGGTAGCCTTGATGGAGCATTTTCCTTCTAAACTAGCTACAATAACAACATTTTACCCTATACTATTAGTATTTTCATCGGTTTTGGTAATCTTTTTTCACTCCCAACATTACTTTACGACTTTTTTGTACTCATCTTTTTTCACCCTCAACATTACTTTACGACTTCTTTGCATACCCCAACACCAAGAAATACTTTTCAAAAGGCTTTATTATATTATTTCAGATCATGTTCGTTTCTTAGTATTCCTCCTAAGGCTGTTTTACAAGTTAGAGTACTCATCTTTTTTCACTTTTTTTAATTCTTTTTTTTAAATAAAGTTGGGTTTTAGTTTTCAGAAATAAGAACGTCCACGTTTAAAATACAACTGGTTTTATTAATGATATTTGATTTTCTAATAAAGCTGGGTTTTAGTTTTCAGAAATAAGAACAATCATGTTAAAATATATCTGATTTTATTAATAATATTTGATTTTTTAAATAAAGTTGGGTTTTAATTTTCAGAAATACGAACATCCCCGTTTAAAATACATCTGATTTATTAATAATATTTGATTTTTTCTAATAAAGCTGGGTTTTAGTTTTCAGAAATAAGAACGTCCGCGTTTAAAATACTTGTGATTTTATTAATCTCTTCTGAATTTCCTGAATTAAAAGAAATAAGTTACAGATCACAACGAAGTGAAGAAAATTTCAAGTTATCTTTTGAATTATCTCAAAGAAAAGAAAAAAGTTATAGTCCAATTCTATTTTTTTCCAAAGAAAATAAAAATCTCCGACTTTTCAATAAACATTCTAAGCGTTTGAAATGCTAGCATATCCTTAAATAATAGAAATATAACACAGTAATGCATTCTTAGTTTTCTCAGAGAAGTGAAGAAAAGTTCAAGTTCTGCGTTACCCTTTACGTATAATGCTTCAACCCCGAAATACATCTCCAACTCTTTTAATAGATATTCTAAGCGTTTGAGGTGCTAGCGTACTCTAAAAATAATGAAAATATAACAAAGTAATGTATAGTATATTTTTAATGAAGTAATGACATGTAGAATATTAATATAAAAATATATTTCAACCATTATTATGCATTATTAACATTATTGAACAACTTTAGACATTCTGAATCTGCATCATAAAATAATTCATCATGTTCTCTCTTGATTGTGCCCTCTGTAGAGATATCCATCATGTCTTTGTCTCTTCTTTAGATCTTTCCTTTCTGCTATATCGAACCTCCCTCTGTGAGAGCTTCATTGTGCTCTGGATCTTCCTTGTAATGGAGAGGATGTCCTCTGTTTGTATTGTTTCATGTGATAATGGTCACTCTCTTCCACTGCAGAAACTGATGAGCCTACCCCTTTTCTCTTTATTTCATCTGAGCCTACTCTTTTTCTTACAATTTCATCAAAGATTCTTCTTCTCATTTCATTCAGATTGTCCTCTTCTATTTCATTTGCCCATTACAAATAGCACACTCACAATAAAAAGATATTTCTAACTCTACACATTGATCCATGTTATAATCTGCTATGTTGTTGATTGATGTAACTTTAGTTCTCAAATGGTACAGCCATAGGGTGCTGTTAATCGGTCATAGAGCACCATAGGGAAAACAGCGTCGTGTCTATGAGGAAGCATAACGTATGATCGGTACAGTCGCAAGCATATTTCATATGATTTTAAGATTCGTAAAAAAAAGTCGAATATTTTTCTAAGTCCAGAGATTCATTCCAAGAAAAAGGTGGAGGGATCCCGACCCTGGATTATTCGGTATTTTAGGGGATCACTTGGGCGAAACAGTTTGAGACATTTTAGAATATTTCATTTTTAAGGTTAATTTAGACTAGGTTACGTGCGTGCCCGTGACCGTAAGAAAAATCAGAATTGAACCGCACGTAACCGCAACCGCACGTAAGCACGTAACCGCACGTAAGAAAAATCATAAATGAAGTGGAACATTTTTATTTTCATTGGAAAAATTAGAATTGATCTGTAACTTTTTTGATAAAATTCATAAATGAAAAGAGGAATCCCTTTTATTTTTGAAAAAATTAGAATTGATACGTATTTTTTTTCATTGAGAAATTTTCAGAAGAAAACTTGAACTTTTCTTTCCTTCATTGAGAAAACTCAGATTTAAAGTGGAACTTTTTATCTTGATGGAAAATATTCACAATCAAAGTATGACTTTTTTCTATCTTCAACAGAAAAATTTAGAACAGAACTTTAAATTTTTCACCTCTGAGAAAAAATCAGAACTGAAGTAGAAGCTTCTTTTATTTTCTTTTGAAAAAATTAGAAGTGAACTGTAACTTTTTTCTTTTCATTGAGAAATTTTCAGAAAAGAACTTGAACTTTTCTTCACTTCTTTGAGAAAACTCAGAATTAAAGTGGAACTCTTTATATTCATGGCGAATATTCACAATCAAAGTATAACTTTTTCTATCTTTTACGAGAAATTTAGAACAGAACTTTAAATTTTTTCACCTCTTTGAGAAAAATCAGAACTGCAGTGGAATATTTTTATTTTCTCTAGAAAAAATTAGAATTGATCTGTAACTTATCTTTTTCTTTGTGAAAATTCAGAAGAGAACTTGAACTTTTCTTCACTTTACTGAGAAAACTCAGAATTAAAGTGGAACTTTTTATCTTCAGAAGAGAACTTGAACTTTTCTCTCACTTCTTTGAGAAAATTCAGAATTAAAGTGGAACTCTTTATCTTCATGACAAATATTCACAATCATAGTATAACTTTTTTCTATCTTTGATAAGAAATTTACAACACAAATTTGAAATTTTTTTTCATCTCTTTGAAAAAAATCAGAACTGAAGTGGAATCTTTTTATTTTCTCTGGAAAAATATAGAATTGATCTGTAACTTATTTCTTTTCATTGAGAAAATTCAGAAGAGAACTTGAAATTTTCTTCACTTCGTTGAGAAAACTTAGAATTAAAGTTGAACTTCAGTTTTTATCTTCATAGCGAATATTCACAATCAAAGTATAATTTTTTTCTATCTTATATGGAAAAATTTAGAACAGAAATTAAAGTTTTTTATTTCTTTGAGAAAATTAAGAATTGATCTGTAACTTACTTCTTTTCATTGAGAAAATTCAGAAGAGATTAATAAAATCACATGTATTTTAAACGAGGCATTTAGAACAGAACTTTAAATTTTTTTCATCTCTTTGAGAAAAATCAGAACTGAAGTGAAATCTTTTTATTTTCTCTGGAAAAAAATAAAATTAATCTGTAACTTATTTCTTTTCATTGAGAAAATTCAGAAGAGAACTTGAACGTTTCTTCACTTCGTTTAGAAAACTTAGAATTAAAGTGAAACTTTTTATCTTCATGGCAAATACTCATAATCAAAGTATAATTTTTTTTTATCTGCTATGGGAAAACGTTGAACAGAATTTTCAAAAGAAATACTTTTGAAAAGTATTTCTTGGTGCTGGGGTATGCAAAAAAGTCGTAAAGTAATGTTGGGGGTGAAAAAAGAAGAGTAAATAAAAAGTCGTAAAGTAATGTTGGGGGTGAAAAAAGAAAAGTAAATAAAAAGTCGTAAAGTAATGTTGGGAGTGAAAAAATATTACCAAAACCCATGAAAATACTAATAGTATAGGGGAAAATGTTGTTATTGTTGCTAGTTTAGAAGGAAGGTGCTCCAACAAGGCCACCAAAAACCCTTGAAAATACTAATAATAAAGGGTAAAATGTTGCTATTGTAGCTAGTTTAGAAGGAGAATACTCCATCAAGGCTACCAAAACCCTTGAAAATACTAATAGTATGGGGTAAAATGTTGCTATTGTAGCTATTTTAGAAGGAGAATGTTCCATCAAGGCTATCAAAAACCTTGAAAATACTAATTGTATAGGGTAAAATGTTGCTATTGCCTTTTTTAGAAGGAAAATACTCCATCGAGGCTATCAAAAACCCTTGAAAATACCAATAACATAGGGTAAAATGTTGCTATTGTAGCTAATTTAGAAGGAGAATGCTCCATCAAAGCTACCAAAAACCCTTGAAAATACTAATAGTATAGGGTAAAATGTTGCTATTGTAGCTAGTTTAGAAGGAAAATGCTCCATCAAGGCTACCAATACCCTTGAAAATACTATAGAGGTTGAAGTCCTTGCTCGCTGCTGACTCTACACAAAACACGATTCTGTTCTACTTCAAGAATATTCGATAACCTACCTAAAAAAAAATTTAACAAAAAGAAATGGAACTTTTTCGATTTCGAAACAATTTTATTGTGAGTGTGAGCATAATTACAAGAAAATATATTACACATATACAATTACCGATATAACTTATTGTCCTCAATATACTTCACTATTGCATTTAAAGCATTTCTCCAGATGTCAGATATTCCCATTTCTGGGATATACACAACTTTTAACAACCTCATCATACATTATAATAATTCATCATTCGTCACCCACTTGGTGTGATCCCAATTTATATCACGGGTTTTGTTGTTCTTCTTCTTCATGGGATATCTTATACATGTATTCCTAGAAGGAATATCTATCGGAACCCGTCTGGTAAAAAATCGAACTTCAGTCTCAGGATTGGGTATTTTATTCGGAAATATCTCACAATTAAAATCTTCCCAATTGAATAATGGAATATCCGATTTGCATTTGACAATGAAAAGTTTATCAGTGGGTACATTGCCTTTCACATATAGTGCTGTCACACCAAAAAAACTGCATATTTCTCCAACTTCCAGTTGTACCGTGGATAGATCCTTCCCTCCTTCATAGAATGGGGGGATCACTCTATCATATACGCCTAGTTTGTTTATAATTTGTATTGTCATACTCCACTTGTCTCTATTATAAGCATACATATTATAGTTGACGAGCTAGTGATAGCAAGAGTGCTCACTATGATCTGTAGCCAACAATAAAAAAGCACATTCAAAAATTACACCGCAAGCTGACTTCTTTAAACCAATGAATTCACAATCGAGAACACCATACATCTTTGAAGTTTCTGTATTATATTGTTTCAACTGATAATCAAATTCAATTTATTGACTGAGATACAAAAGCATCAAACACATTCTTTCAAACGAACTTAAGAATATTCGATAATCAGATAAGAGGATTTAATAAACAAAGTGCCATGGACAAATATTGTCAGCGGAATGTTCACGAGGTGAAATCATGTCATAGAAATTACGTAAATTCATTGCTGAAATTTCCTGGGAGTCAGGTGATGTAATCTTGTTCGTCCCATATTCTAACCATTGATTGACCTAGAAATATGCACGTTATCTTGTCCCGGTAGTATTCTAGCTCTGTGATTGGCTTTGATCGTTTACTGGTGTTATTCTAGCTGATTGGAGGTCAGTGATCTTGTACTGGTAGGGCTGGCACCCCTTTCTCTACTTATACCTTTATGAAAGGCTTGGTAGAAAAAAGAAAAAAAAGGCGCTCAGTAAAAAATGTCAAGTGTGTCTCGGACCTTAGAACAATTTTTTGCATCGGTCATTCTGTCGTCACTAAATTCTTTTTGGAGGGCAGAATAGTCCCTACCGCTGGCTTAAAGAGCGGACTCTACTAATGCTTCCTGATCTCTTGAACGCATCTTACGTAGATTGAGATATCTTATGATACTTGGATGGTCAATTTTAGCACAATTTAGGAAGCAATTAAGAACTTGGCTAGAGCTTTTAGAGTGGACTGTACCACTAAAAACTAACTGTAGTCTTGAAAAGCATAGTTTGGTGGAACTTCAGTGACTCTATTCAACGAGTTTCCTTCACCCTTCTGAGGAGCTTTATTTCTTTTTCTAACATTTATCAAACCAACATGAAGAACAAATTGGAACAAGGTTATTTAATTTCACCCAAGGAGTAAATGATTTGTGGGAGTAGTGGGAAATTTGTTTTGTGTGGCTTTGCTTATCCATGTGGAACTGTCTACTTCAAGACAGTGAATTGACTGTTTCGTCAGGACAACCGGGCATCTGGTATTGTTTTACCCTATTGGCTAAGCTAGGTGATTCCAATTGACGTTTTGACGTCCCCTCCCAAATAAAGATATTTTAAGAATGTCTCTCTTTCTCTTATTTTCATGTAACTTGTTAATGCTTTTTGGTGGGAGGGGGTTTTGATGTGCTTGCCCCCCTCCCTTGTGGAATGATTTTCTATGCAAAAGCCCGCCTCGAATTAAGTTATGTGGAGTATTTCTTGCGCATAAATTTCTTGTTTTATGCATGGACTAGTACTCGGGAAGACTAGGGAGCTAACTTCACCTTCCTGCTATTTAAAGAAATCATTTTCCTGAAAAAAGAGTTAATACATTTAATGTCGATTACATTCCAGATGTTTCACAATGGTCCAATTGGTACTCTCGGAAATAAGAAGAAATGACTTGCCTGAACTTGGTGCCCATTCTTTTAGTAACTATTCGTACATATCTCTTCACCCAGGAAGAAAAAAAGCCCCAAGAAGTCCTAGTTACGACAAGTACTACCATAATGATTATAATACGTATTCGGAGGAAAAAGATTGCGCTGTTTTTGTACAGAAGAAGGACCCATATTTGTCTTTAAACAGGTAATCATTAGGGGTCAAAATCATTAGGAATTATTCATTGTAAAGTTATAAAAGGAAGTATTCCATGATTGCTTGCTTCCTAGGAATTCAATATATATATTAGTTAAGGGTCTAGATGTTCTCCGCGGAAAATTCCTCCTTCCAGAAATTTACTTCGCGGAAAATACCTCCCTCTTTTCCTAAAAAATCCCCCACGTGGAAAATTCTTCCCTGAATTATTCCTCCCTCCCATTTCCCCCAAACTATCCGAGTAAGATTTTATTTAAAAGGGTCCAAAGGTAAATATCCGTGCCTCTGGGTTCAACAACCCCCCTTGAAGCCCCCGGGGCGAGGGCTGTAAGCTATGCAAATTGTTCATTATTAAGTTATAAGGTTTTATGGGAAGGGTGGTCGTATAAACTTTGGATGGCTGCAGATTTCTCAAACGGTGCATTTTAATGCCAAAACATCCTAAATCTAATTTAGCCTTCAGGTAAATCTAGAATTAGTTCTAAGAAAAGGTTAAGGGGGTGGAGCTGGAAACTGACTTTTAGTCTCTCTTGGTTTCTGGAAATATTTCTGGTCTGCGCTGTCACTATGAAAGTAAAGAGTGACATTAAACCCCAAATTAGCAAAATGTATTCCGTATAGGAGCGGGCTGCCCCTTCCTTATCCTCAACCTCTCCCTCATCGTTTTAGAATCGAAGGATGCGTTCGAACGAAACTTGAGAGTTCTAGTTCTTTGTATAAGTCGAAAGTGATTGGTGACTGACCAGCTCTATCCTAAAGCGGTGGCCGGCGTTTACCCCCCCCCG
>JAQQPU010002938.1:48300-63127 GCA_029168905.1 Artemia sp. Kazakhstan ARC1039 | reverse complement strand
AAAGACTTCCAAAAACTGGAAATACATTTACAACAGCTGAAGTTGTTGTAGAGAAAGCGATAGAACGGGCTGCAAGATCAATAACATGGACTGCGTTTTTCTCAGCTCCTTCACTTGAAAAAGATAGCGAAAAGGAATCCATTAATGCATATAAAATCATTTTTGCATTATTATTAGAAAGCGTTAGGACAAAGGTTAAAAAAAATTATTTCTCTTCGAAAATAAAACTGAGAAATAAAAAACAAGTTAGATGATTTTAATAGAAGAAATAGAAGAAAAATATACTTGAAAAAAAGGAATAGCTAGTTTCCTTTTTGCTCGTTATTATACCCACAAATAGTGAGAAAAAAAAGTAGTAGAACAACCCTCATAAAAGAATATTCTAAATAGTATATACTATTTAATATACATAATAATATAAAGGTGTATAAAACAGGCTTTCAACAGTAACACCAAGCAAGGTCTTTTTATCTGCTAAGGGTGCTTTAGAGAGCTAAAAAAAATGGAATTTATATTCAACAGTGGTTGCTAGCAGACCAAGAACTCAAATAATTGGTTCTCTAAATAATTGCATGAGACCGATCTCAAAATCAAGTTACTGCACATTTGACTTGATCATTTTTTGCTACCCGTGTCAACCCAACAGCCTATTATACCAGCATATTAGTGTGTTGACAGATGATCGTGGTTGGAGCAGTAGCTGCAATATAATAAAGAACAAACCATGCCCAATAATAGGATAAATCTTTAAAACGCGTTTCATAAGAAACTGTTTAGTATGAAACATTTTCCAATGGAAGCTGATTGAGAAATTATAGCTATTTTCAGGTTTAACAAAAGAGTACTTTGTAATTATTGAAACACATTTTTGAAAATTCCCAAAAAAGTCCTGAGACACCTCGTA
Source organism: Artemia sp. Kazakhstan ARC1039 (assembly GCA_029168905.1). Lineage (NCBI taxonomy): Eukaryota > Metazoa > Arthropoda > Branchiopoda > Anostraca > Artemiidae > Artemia > Artemia sp. Kazakhstan ARC1039. Next base: position 62,223 of record JAQQPU010002938.1, on the reverse strand, counting down.
AATGATGTCCAATTGAAATGAAAAGTAAACCACTAAAATCGCCATCGTTGAAAACCCAAACCGGAGAAAACTATTGACACTTTGAAAAGCCAGGAAGATCACATTTGCGCAAGGATAACATGTATATGTCACCTTTTTGTCCCACTGAGTGATCATATCAAACCAGCGGTGGCAGCTTATTTTGGATGAAGCTCTTTTGAATAAAAATAACAATATCTAGAGCCCTTTTTAAGAATCAGACGAAACCACACCATAGCAAAGAACCGTTTTTTTGACATTTTGTGCCATAAAACATATCTTCGCTTAAAGGGGCCAAATGGCAGAGGAATGCAAATTCTAAGATAGTCAATCAATTTCTTGTGTTCTAAAACCCTTAACTGTGAGCTTACAGTTCATTATATTGAATTTCGAGCGAAATCGCGTTTTATCACGGGCTAGAATAATTGTTAGTTCTCCTCTTTTTCTTCTTTTTTTCCAGAGTTGAACTTACTGAATCAAAGGTCGTAGATGATCATGAGGGAGGTCACTTGACTAGAAGTTCATACTTCTATCCCGGTTGCTAAGTCACAATGTGATCACGCCAAGACAAATTGCCATTTTCTGCAAAAAATCTTGGCCAAATAAGGCCACCAGCTTAATCTTAATTTTAAATATAATTCTTAACAGGAATAACTCTGTCTGCAATAGTATCTAAAAACAAACTTTTGCATACGGACCAATAAGGTCCGCGTAGCGCAGGTGGCGACATTCTAATGCTCTTCCTTCAACCAGGAGTGTTCAGCGCTGTTTGAGGCAAATCATCTGACGCTTCTCGTGCTTTCCCCTAGATTCCTCTATGTACCCATTTTCAGCTCTGCGGACTTTTGGCTTGTCTTAGAGCAGTGGTTCTCAAACTTATTTAGACACTGTGCCCCTATTTACTCGCAAATATTTTTGGTACTCCTTCGCAGTTACCAGTACTAAGCAACATATAGCTAAAATATAAATTAAATTGCCAGTCCTAGAGTTATAGGCTGTTTTATTTTTTGTTGGCCGGCCGCGTACCCCTTAAAAAAATTTGCGTACCCCAAGGGGTACGCGTACCATAGTTTGAGAACCACTAACTTAGACCACTGTCTTAGTGGTAACACCACTAACTCTCGCGCCAAACCAAACAATAGCCACCATCAAGACATGGACCAGCGACCCTTCGCTTGTGAGTCTAACGTCCTAACCATTCGTCCGGCATGGATCAATAATGTTTCAGTAAAGGAAAGATAAGGTTTTAAGTTATTTATATTTTAGTCGTTTTCGGGCCCATTTTTAGAAGTTTTAGACTTTGGTATTCTCAAGCCTGTTTGCGCTTTTTTGCGTACTCCCTTTGTGGTGATGTTTATCACCAGCCATGTATTACGTAATTTTTCATGTAGAATCCGAGCATTTATAAATGCTGTATTGAGTAAAGTTAATTGTTTTTATTTTTCATCTCATGGTGAACTACTTCTCAAAATCAATATCATATTTTCACAAAACTCACGAACAGAATATATTAGAATGGATATAAGTCTAACAATGATAACCATAATGCAGTAGGATGTAATCATGCAATAAGATCTATAGATGGCACATCAGTTGAATTCGCTCGTATTCTAAGGTTAGTATGTGCTGAAAACTGCATGACACGGCACCTATGAGGAATAAAAATAATATTATGATTATTTTTTTAATTACGAAAAAAATTACCCAGGAAAGTAATATACACTTAATAAAAAAGATGTCTATAATATGTATGGCTCACTTACACATATTATGAAAAAAAAAAGAATAATCCTACATGTAAAATTTAAAATTAGTAAAAAAAAAATTATATTATCAACACAGTAAAGCACCAAAATAATAAGACCCATGGTTGGTTCAATAAAATTCAATGAAAATATTATTTCAAATAAATTTACACGAATTAGTACGAGGTGGGAAAAAAACATACTTTGGAAATTAGCGAAAAAATTATGTCAAAGTCAAATATTTTTTTATCAAAGGTAAAAAAAAGCCAAATTAATTACTTTAAAAAAACAGCTTAAATGTTGCGAAACTGAATTCTTTTACATACCTGACGGGAACACCATGTGACGGCTGTTCTTTAACCACAACAACCAAATAGCCTCGATACCACTGGATTAACTTTTTTTCTCCATCAAATGCATAGCAAGTGCCTCGACTTTCTAGTCCCCCCGTAAAACTATATATAGCCTAAAAAAGGGAGAGTAGTCATAAGAAAATAACCAAAAATAGAAAAACAAATGCTTAGGGAAGGAAGAACAACCATTAGAAACATAATCAGAAATAAAAGAGACCCAACCAAGATAGAAAGATTCAATGCTGCAGTTACCAAGATTTAGATAACTAGAATAATATAAAAAAATTTTAACTACTGGTAGAATCCACAGTCGTAAAAAGCCTTTCTTGGCGAAAAGAGTTAAGTTTTACCAAAGATTGAAAATACGACGATTTTGGAAAAAATTAAACTCTTGAACATCTTTTCTCCCTAAGTGTGGCAGTTAATGGTGACTGTCATTAAAGAACTCTAAAACTTAGTGACCTAATCATTTTGAAGCAGCTAAATAAAGTAAAATTCAATCTTCACAACATTCGCCATAACAAACATCAGCGAGGACGTGTTAAAAAAACTAAAACAGTGTATGTTAAAATTTTACCCTTCGGAGCCCTTAAAATAAATAAGTATGTCAAACCCTCGTGAAATTTTCTTCAAGAATACATGACGTATCTCCGTTTTTTTTTTTCATCGTAAACCCGTCATGGTTGCAACCCATAACCAATATTCCAAATTTAACCCTTCTATCACAAGAACTTCCAAACTTTGTGTTTAGATTGTCGCTTTTTTCTGATTCACAACAGGCTTTTTTTCCGAAAATAGTTCTACCGTCAATATCATGGGACTTGCCTACTCTAGAATACAATGTAAAATCAGTCTCGGCAATATTAATTGATAATAAACTCAAACTAGTAAAAATGTAGAAACTTCTCAACACACTATCAACTTTCGACACAAGACTATCCAAAGAACGACTTGAAAAAGTAACCGCAGTGTCATCAGCGAATGACGTTAGGCCAAAATCCGGAAGATAAAACCTCATGCTACCTAAATAAACCAGGTAGAGAAGTGAGCCAACGATCGACCCCTGTGGTACACCACAAAACACCCAATATAGCGAAAAAGAAACGTCATCAATTATTACTTTAGTAGACCTTCCACACAAATAGCTTCCAAACCATTTTAAATTCACTCCTTTAATGGCTAAATATTTAAATCTTCGCAGTAAAATTCTAAAATCTAAGGTATCAAATGCTTTATTAAAATAAAATAAAAATGGTTAGGGAGATCCCACCTTTTTTAAAATAATTATTTACAAAATCAACAAGATGAATGGCAGCATGACTAGTTGATTGACCTTTCCGAAACCCGAATTGGGTTTCACTTAGTAGACAATATTTCGTGAGATGGTCATATAAACGTCGGTGAATCACTTTCTCCAGTATTTTTGAAAATAACGGCAGTATCAAGATTGGTCTCCAGCTTCCGGAATCTGACCTGACACCCCCTTTATAAATAGGAATGACTTTAGCTTGCTTCAAAGTTTCTCGAAAAGTCCCTGTCTCCAGCTACAAGTTCAGAATACGAAGTATAAATGGTAATATATCATTACAGCCTTAAAATTTCACAGATTTACGCCATCAATCCCGGCCAAATTCAATTTTATGCTTTTCACTATTTTCACCACTTCATCAGTTGTTCCAGATTGTCACCACGAGTCAACAAATTCTTCACTAAGAAAATTTTCCCTGTCATTCTTTGCACTTTCCTGAACTGACGAGCCAATATGAGAATAAAACTGGATAAAATGATTCGCTACCACATTTGTATCACTCACAGAACTTCCATTAATATCTGCAAGGCGACTGGCTACTTTTCTGAATTCCCATAAACTCATTAATGACTTGCCATGTCACATTGGTATATCCCTTATGATCTGAAAACTTGTCTTCATAATATTCCTTCTTTGCCTGTCTTGTCATGCTGTTAAATTATTTCTAACTCTCTTAAACTTCGTAAAATCTGCATCATCCCGGCTGTTTAGAGATTGCGCATACAGCAGATTCCGTTTGTTTATCATGTCTATCATTTCTTTCGTAGTCCACGGCTTTTATTTTTTAACCAGTCGCAATGGACACTTAACTTGACTTAACTTGATCCTTGGCAAGAAAAGAATCTCCAGAGATCTTCAGGGCCGAGTCACTTGATGCAACTCAACTCCTCGGCAAAATTATTCAAGTTCTGCTTTTTCAGCTTACGCGTCAGTATTTTCTTTGCCAAGATGCGTCCAAAGATCAGCATTGTCATTTTATAAATAACCCCTTACATTTCAACAAGCTTAACTGTATGGATTATACATAACTGAACAAAAATGGCTGTTTTAGAGGCCGCTAACTTACGTATTATTTTACACCATAAAATACATTTATACTTATACACTACTGATTTATAGATTTCCTTGTGAATACTTCACAAACCAACAAGACCTTTGTTGATTGATATTAAGAGATATTAATTCTAAAGCTTCAAAAAGTTGCCTTTCATCCTTAACAAGGGTAGTTAAGATTTTAGTTGCATAGGTATTTTTCTAGGCTTATATATGTTTACCAACTTATTCCAGCCCCCAATTCCTATCCCAGATAGGAACGGGGCCCCAATTAGTGATAAGGCAAGGAGAGAGGAGAGAGGAGAGAACCTTTTGAAAATATGCTAAACCGCGACAGAATTGCAGTAAAAGATATAAAAAGAGTGACAAATTTTGTGACACTTTGGATGTGAAGAAAGATTTATTTTTAATTCTAAAGGAAGAATTAATAACAGCACTAAAGGGATTAAAAAATGATAAGGCCGCAGGTGCCAATAGTTTGGTAAATGAGTTTTTTTTTTATATGGTGGTTGTGAAGTTAGAGATAAATTATTGAAGATTGTAAATATAATTTTTGAAAAAGGGGAAGTACCTAGCGATTTTGGGAAAACTTTAATTTAACCTCTCTATAAGAAAGGTGATAAGAGTGAGTGTAGTAGTTACAGAGGCATTATCTTGGTATCTATAGGAAGCAATTTACTTAGTATGATCATAATTTTTAGACTTAGAGATGCTGTAGATAAAGTTTTAAGAGAAAAACAGTGTGATTTTAGGAAGAGAAGAGGATGCCTTGACCAAATTTTCACTCATAGATTAATAATTGAGAAATGCCTGAGTTATCAAACCCCTTTAGTTCTGAGTTTATAGATCATGAGCAAGTATTTTATTCCGCTGTTAGAAGAGCTTTAGCGAAGGTCGTCTCCTTTTACGGTATACCAAATAAATACATTAAAGTGATTAGTGCTATGTACGAGAATAACATTGCTGCGGTTAAGGAAGGAAATGGGGTTAGTAGCTGGTTTCGTATTAAATCAGGAGTTAAGTGGGGTTGCGTTCTGTCCCCATTTATATAAATAATTTTGATGGACTTCATCCTAAGATGCACAGCAAAGACAATGGGATAACACGAAAACAATTGGGGATCTAAGTCTAGATTCTGCTGATGGTTTAAGCATCTAGATGAGAACGTTAGCATTATGACTGAATTTTTAGAGGTTTCGCGAGTTCAGGGTGCAAGAATAAGTTTGAAAATAAATGTTAAGAAGACCAAGTCACTAAGGCTAGGAATAAGTGAAGGTGAAGAGATGATAGTGGAAAAAAAGAAGATCGATGATTGGACGGTTTCACTTACCTATGCAGTATTATTAGTAATGACGGTGAGTGCAGTGAAGACGCTAAAAGTAGAATAACCACGGCCCAGGGTGTTTTGACACAGTTGAAAAAAGTATAGAAGAATATGAAGACAAGTTGGCAAACCAAGATTAGAATATTGGAAGCTACAATGATGACGGTGGTCAAGTATGGTCCAGAAGCATGGGCACTCCGAAAGACAGAGGAGGATTTACTAGATGTTTTCCAGAGAAATTGCCTACGGATTGTTTTGGGTTCCCGTCTGACTGACCGTATGTCTAACAGTAAGCTATACGAAAAATGCGGTTCAATCTCGCTTTCTAGGACTATAATGAGAGAAAGGTTGAGATTGCTAGGACACGTTCTGCGGCGGATGACGGATGACAGACTGCCAAAGATCGTTTTTGTCAGCAAACCATCTAGAGACAAACGAAAAGCAGGTCGTGCCCGAATGGAGTAGGAGGAAGTGGTAAGGAAAGATTTAAGGGAAATGAGAGGTTCTTGGGAGAGTGTAAAAAGTGAAGCTATGAATAGATCGGGATGAAGAAGGAGCGTGCGCAGCTGTGTTGACCTTAGGCGACTTGGAGCTGCATTGAGTTGTTAGTAATAGTAGTAGTAAATTTTACGATGGAAATAAAGAATTTACATTCTTCATTCATATTTTTGTCGTAGCTCTTTCGGGATGTATTCTCTAAAAAAAAACTGAAAAGAGCAAAATATTATTAAAAAAAACAAAACATTTTAGCAAACACAGTTTTTTTCACTTCGCTGTTAAATAAGCAAAAACAAGGATTCCTAGTTAACTCACATCGTTTCTAGCAATCAAAAGCATTGCCTCATTTCTCAAATCAGCCAATACACTGCAACCTTTGTCACATCCAATCGAGTCACAGAGATCCTGGAAAAAATAGTAGATTGTATCTTTAATAAAACAACACCTGAAAAACAAATACAATTAAGGGCACAAAAGAGCAATGAGCACCTCCAACAGCAAAACCATAAACATAAAGTCTCTTTTTGTATTCCTATATCTCTGTTTAACTTTTTCTATGGTTAAGTCAAAATACTTACATTTCGTCATTTTGTTCTAACTTACAATTTGAACACTATTTAATTCTACAAACTAACCAAAATCTCATCTTTTCCCCATTTCTTCTGTAATCAAGATTGTGATTGTTATTTTTGAAAACTTTGTTACCTACACATTTTTCAAACAAGACTATTTCAAACAAGATACGTCAGTTATCATATACTGAACTATTGATTTCTAAGACTTCGTACGAATTTATGTTTCAAATACTACTGCTGTTGCAGATTCTTCGTTATTATAAACTAAGAATTAAAACACAATTTAAGGGATGATATATTATGTAAAAAAAACAGTTGATTTTTGAATCCTATGATATAGGAATGGAGGAGGAGCGTCTGCGACCTTTTTTGGCATCAGGTGGCTTGGTCCTGCAGTGACCTGTTAACAGTAGAAGTAGTAGCTAGTAAGCTAACATATGTATATTGGAACAAAATAAAACACAGCTATTATAGAATTTTTCTAAGTACATGGGTGCCCCCCCCCCAACGGAACAAATGCTCGACGGAGGTAATTGGCTAATATAAGACATTGAGATTCAAAAAAGAGGAACAGAAAATTAAGTGTTGAGATGCTTTTAGAATGTAGAACAACTGTTTCAGTCGGTTTTAAACTTAAATAATCAATCAGCTTGGGTTTAAGAGCACTTAGTTTATTGAATCTGGTACCAGGAATAATTTCAAATGATCATTTGAAGGAGGAGAAATGGGATTTGGAGTCAAAACATTTTAGTTCAAAGTTCCCTATTAGTTTTTGTAGTGTCGTCTCTAAGGTAGTTAGATTTAATTGAGCTTGTCGTTTTTCATTTTTAGAATACTGAGCTCAAAGATAATTTAAACAACTGTCTTTTGGATGGGTTCAAGCCTGTAGCATTGATCAACCAGGGTGTAAAATGGACAATCATACTCAAGGCAAGGCCAAAGATAACGTGGTTACTTTTAAGTAATCAAGACAACAGATTACTTCTAAGCTATCAAAAGGTATATTATTTTTTTTTTTTTAATTGAGATAAACGGTTAATCAACAGGTCTAAACTAAGCTGGAAACAGGAAATTTCCACTTTAGATCTTAACTGAACCATAAGCAAGGGATTTTGGGATACTTTAAATCTTAAACCACAAGACCAACCTACTTTAATGTTATTTTTTATAGAGAGATTAACATCATGAATTCTATTGTTTGGTAATTCAAACATGAAGTCTAAACCACGTTCAGGAGAAATTGCCATTTGTCAGAGGTAAAGGACAGTCGAGTCATAAGCGAATTTAAAACGAGTCTAAATTTCTCCGAAAACTATCGATGAGGCGGGTTCAAATCACGAACACCTGTTTAATGATCAGGCCTAACAAAATAGTCCGAAAAGGTGATCTTTAAACAATAATGTCAAACATAAGTACTAGATAAGACGTACAGTAGCTTGGATGGAAACCAAACTGATCTTTATCTTTTTTACCTTAATATAAGAAAAAATATCATAAATTATACTTCCGAAAATATTTGCAAAAATTGGAGTTTCGGAAATTGTTTAGTATCAGTCAGTCTTTTCGGGTATACATCTGGAATAGGATAAAAAAAATTCACCCTTGCAACTCACTGCAAATAAACCATCAGCAAAAACGCTGGTAAACGACAAAAACGATAAAAAACCGGTAAAACAATTTTTTTTTTTGAAAAAGTAGATCTGGAACCTCCAAGAAACTCAGTTTTAGGCACCAACGGTTTAGCATTTTTCCGGTGGGTCCATGGAGCCGGCATTTGGGGGATTTCCTTTCGCTCCCTTCTTCCTACAATGTTCACATATGATCTGATCATTCCATTTAATGGAAGTATTCATTTCTTGGTAATCTAAATACGATAAACGAGCAATCAAATAATATAAATTTGAAGGAATCAATTACCAACTTGTCTTTCTCCCTTGTAACGGAAGTATAACAGAAGACTTCGTTTTTTGTAGTAATGAATAAGCATGGAAGTTTTGTTGATTCTTTCCAAGAGAGTCCAGTTATAGGAGATTTTCCTTCAAAAATGACTTTTTGTTTTGTAGATCGATTTCTACATAGATCACCTAGAATGAAGCAGTTGTGTTGAAAAAAAAGAAAAGAAAGTGATTTGGTAATGGTTTAGCATTCCTTTATTATCTGCAAATCGTTAGAGGTTGACGGCCATACCCTATGAGCCGAAAACAAAGCACATTCAGTAACGTGCCGACTCTGAACCCTTTTAAATACCACCCGGTTTTTTTTTTCAGGGTAAATATAAGGACATTAGGCGATTCTCCTCTTATTATTTAAAAAAAAAAAACATTTTGCACAAAATAAGTTTTTCAAAGAAAAGTAAAGAACTTCATTAAACCAAAAATGAGTAAAAATAAAATCAAGTAATCTACCAAGCGTAAAACTACCACAAGTCAGCATCAATAAATAAATGAAACCCAAAACAAACAGAAATCACAATAAATAACCGAGTCAAACTCAAAACGAGCAGAAATTAACATGAACAGGGCTCAAAACCCCTATGCCTTTCCAAGGCCAGAACACAATTTTCACTTTGCTTAAAAAAAATACATATGAATGTGCATTGTCAGTTTAATATACATATATTGATATTTATTGATCAAAATGTTAAAAATAATTGATTTATTAAAGTTATAAAGGTAAAAAACATTTAAATTTATTTCCGTAAAGTGCAAATGATGTTCTGTTCCTTGGGAAAACATAGGGGTTTAGAGACCGTTCAGCTATGCTGAAAAAATAGATATCTTAAATTTTGATTAGAAGTGCTTGAAAAATTATGAGCTAAAGAGGAGGGCTGATTGCGCTCCAATCACTTTTGAATCTTAAAAAGGGTACTAGAACTTTGAATTTCCAAACAAATTGGCTCCTTTAAAATATCAATGATATTACTTGCTAAGATAGAGCAGCGTTGCCTATGATATTGCTTATATGCCCTTTTACTGCTTGCATGCGTATAGTTTTTTCGTTTAATCGAAACTCCCCCTAAACGTTTCAGCTTAATACCCTTAACTGTCGGTAGTCAAAGTAGCCGTAGAAGTAGTATCAAAAGTATACACATAGTGTCTTCTGGCTAGTTCAAAATCTGTTACAACTTACCCTGAAAGGTGTAACTTAATAATGTAAGCCGTTATTGTGATATTGCTTTGTCACCCTATTGACAACCTAAATGATCATAGTTCGTTTTGATTTAGTTCAGAGTCCGCCTAAATATTCCTTGAAAGCTTCACCTTAATACCCTTAGCTTGTGTAGTAGCAATAGTTGTAGCAACAGCAGTAGCATTAGTAGCAGTATGCACGTTGCACATTTTTTTCAACATCCCCTTCAATACACGAGATGAAATTTTTAACTTAACACCATCATCTGGTCCTGAAGCATTGCTGATACTTCCTCTCGACAACATATGTGAGCATAGTGTGTTTTGATTTATTTCAATACAGCTACAATATTGTCCAAAATTTTCGCCTTAATACCCTTAGATTTATTAGTAGTATAAGTAGCACCAGTTGTTATAGTAGTAGAAGTAGGAGTGTAGTTAATAGTAGTAGTATTAGCTTTAGTAGCAGTATTAGTAGTAGCAATAATGATAATCGTAGCAGTAGTAGTAGTTGTAGGAGTAAAAGCAGTAGTATTATGATGCAAATATTGTCTTTTGGTTATAGTTCAACACCCCCCACAACAAGCGTTGCAAGTTTTAATTTCACATACGAAACTGTTCCTAAGATATTGCTGATATGCCCTTTTGACAACCTGCACACGGATGGCAGGTTGTCATCTGTACAACAGAAATTTTCAGAAATATTCTCTGAAAATTTCATCTTCATACCCTTAGGTATAGTTGTAGTAGTAGTCACAGCAGTAGTATAACTAATCAGCTTAATACAATTAGCCATTGCTATAATATTGTCGATTTGCTCTTTTTTAACCTGTATAGTCGTATATTTTTTTTTAATTTTCATCTTAATGCCCTTAACCTTCCAAGTAGTTGAGATAGAAGTAGTAATCGGAGCAATAGTAATAGTAATAGTAGAACTAGGAAATGTTGCAGTAGTAGTAGTATTAGTAGTAGTGTGCATATATTGCCTTTTGGTCAATTTTTCATCCCCTTTAAGTATTCTCCGAGAGTTCCAAATTAATACACAAACCAATTGTTAAGATACACTATTTTGACGATCTAAATGCACATAGTCTCTTTTGTTAGTTCGAATTTGCCATCAATATTCTCTCAAATGTTACCTTGTTAGACTTAGCCTTGATAGTACTATCATCACAGTAGTTTAGGTGGTAGTAAAAGTAGTTACAGTGTTAGTGTTGTATTTGCAGTAGTAGCAGCAGTATTACTAGCGGTAGTAGCATGTTCATATTGCCTTTTGTCAGTTGAACATCGCTTTCATGATGCCCCGGAAGTTTTCCCTTGACACATTAAGCCGCTCCAAAAATATTGCTGATGTGCGCTTTTGACACCCTTTTCACCTTAATACTCTAAAATTTACAAGTTGTTGCAATTGAAGTAGTAGTTGGAGTAGTTTAGTAGCAGTAGTAGCATACGGAAAAATAGCAGTGGTATTAGTGTTAGTAGTGACCAGCATATATTACCTTTTTGTCAATTGACCTTCCCCTTTCTCCGAAAAGTATTCTCCGAAAGATTGAACTTAATACCCGAATCAACTCTTGAGATACGCCCTTATGACAATCTACATGCGCATAGTGTGTTTTGATTTAGTTCAAATCCCCCTTCAATATTCTGTCAAATTTTCACCTTCATACGTGTAGCCTTAATTAGCCTTAATACGGGGGTGGGGGGTTGACATCCCCAAACACATAATTACTGAGCTTTTCAACAATGCTGAAAAAAATGATGTCTCAAAACTTTGTTTGGATGTTTGTTATGGAAAATGGTGGGCTTGGGGGGGGTCTCAAATCACGTTGACTCTTAAAAAGGACACTATGACTTCCAATTTAAAATCAAATGAGATCCATCTGAATTTAATACGACCACCCATTCCATAAGAACCTTATATGCCCCCATGGCATAACTTAAAGCCCTTGCCCCAGGGCTCAGGGGGGATGTTCCAACCTTGGAGGCATTGTTATATGTGCTTTGGACTATTTTAAGCAAAATTATTATCGCACAATTTCAGTCATATACATTTATTCAAAAGAGGGTTAGTTGGGGAGAAACTGGTTGACCTCCACCACTATTGACCTTTAAAAGGGAACTAGAACTTCCAATTTCAACCAAATGAGCCACCTCTAAAGTTTATACAGCCATCCTATCTGTAAGAACCTTAAATGCCCAGGGGCATAACTTACAACCATCGTCCTTAGGCTCTGGTGGTTTGTATCAACCTCAAAAGCCTTGTTATATGATCTTTGAGCTATTTTGAACAAAAGGCCTGTCTCAAAATATCTATTGGATACATCTCGGTAAAATACGACTTGCTTGCGTGTGTGAGTGTGTGTGTGTGGGGGGGGGGGGGGTAGCTGCGCTCCGATCACTTTGACTCTTAAAAAGGGTACTAGAACTTCTGATTACCAATCCAATGAGTCCCCTCCAAAGCATATAAGACCACCCTTTCTATAAGAAACTTATAGGCCCCCAGGCCATAACTTACAACCCTTGCCCTGAGAGCAGTAGGGGGATAGGGTCTTCCTCACAGACGTAATTTCTGGACCCTTCAACTACGATAAACAAAATCGTTATTTCCAAATTTTCATTGGAGGTGTTAAGGGAAATTATGAGCGTGGAGGGGAAGCTGGTTGCTCTCAAATCCCTTTGACTCTTAATGAAATTACTCTTAATAATTCTGAATAGGAGTCAAATCACTTTGACTCTTAATGAATCCTAATGAAATGAGCCCCATCTGAAGTTTATACGACCGCCCATTCCATAAAAACTTTATATGTCCTCACGGTATAACTTACAACGCTATCCCCAGGGCGCTGAGGGGTTGTATCAATCCTAGAGGCACGTTATTTCGACTATTTTGAGCAACATCGCCATCTCATAATTTCCATCAGATGCGTTTAGTAAAAAGATGGGTTGTCAGGGAGGGGGGGGGCTAAATGCCCTCTATCACTTTCGACACTTAAAAAGGAACTAGAAGTTCCAATTTCCAACCATCTGAGCCTCCTCTAAAGTCAAAGAGCCATCCCTTCCATAAAAACCTTAAATACCCCGCGGCAAAACTTACAACCCTTGCCCCCAGGCACATCGCATTTTTTATGCGATGTATTTTAGAAAAACGACATTGATGGCGGGATAGCTGCCCTCTGATTACTTTGACTCTTAAAAAAGGTACTAGAAATCCATATTACCAATCCAATGAGTCCCCTTCAAAATATATACGACCACCCCTATTCCATAAAAACCTTATAAGCCCCCCGGGCATAGCTTACAACCCTCGCCCTGAGACCTATAGAGGCGGGATTGTCTTCTAATTTCCGGATCCTTCGACTACAATAAACAAATTTGCTATCTCCAAATTTTAATCGGACGTCTTTGGGGAAATTATGAGTGTGGGTGGAGGCGGGTTGCTCTCAAATCACTTTGAACTCTTAAAAGGGGTAAAAAAAACTACTAATTTCAAACCAAGTGAGCCCCATCTGAAGTTTGTACGGCCACCCATAACAAAAACATCTTATATGCCCCCAGGGCGTGATCTACAACCTTATCCCCAGGGCACTGTGGGTTGTATCAACCGTAGAGGCATTGTTATATGTTCTTTGGACTATTTTGAGCAAAATCGCTATCTCACAATTTTAATCAGATTCGTTTGGTGAAGGGGGTTGGTTTGGGGTGGGGGGGGGGAGGCTTGTTTCCCTTCATCACTTTTGACTCTTAAAAGGGAACTAGAAATTCCACAGAACCCTACCTTCCATAAAAACCTTAAATGCCCCCGGGCATAACTTACAACCCGTGCCCCCAGGCTTGGGGGGTGTGTTGCAACCCCAAAAGCCTTGTTATATGATATTTGGACTATTTTGAATATAATGGCTATCTAAAAATTTATCTTA
>JAQQPU010002938.1:2663-43300 GCA_029168905.1 Artemia sp. Kazakhstan ARC1039 | reverse complement strand
TATAGGCCTATATGTATGTGTGTAAAGTTCGTGTTCGGTTCAACCTGGAGAAAATGCTAAGATTCGATTTGGGCTGAATTCATAGGCTGAAAAAATCCCTTGAATGGACTAACATCCGATACATGTGATAATCTAGATCACATTGCCAAGACCAGGGGCTATACCTACTAGGGTAATTCGGGCCATAGACGCAACGGTAAATAACACCTACAAGGGGCTACTAGGGTAATTGATCACACGGCAGATCCGACTATAAAAAGCTACGGTTGTTACAGTAATAACGTCCAGGTGTAAAGCGGTATACAATAATCATTAAGCTCTTTTTTTATACAATTTATAAAAAGTATAGGTTATAAAATAGCATTGATTAATAGCAGCTTTTACTAATGACGTTTTATTACAAAACAAGTAGTCTAAAAACCAAAAGAAATACTATAATTTTATAAAAGACTGATAGAGAAGGGGAACGGAGAAGTCATAGGTGAATCTAAAGTACTGAAAAAATTAAAGCTTTACATTACCCAGTTACAAACCAAACTGAATCCTATTTTACAGGAATAAAACGAATTCATTTCCTTTTTCTCTTTCTTTATGTTTTCAGATGATATAAAAAATTAATAGTCGTCACTGTCTCATCCTGGACTTTGGTACTCACTACTGGCTATTTGCTAGAATCTCTTGAACATTTTAAATGCAAATAAATTTTGAGGTTGAGTTTAAAAATTAAAAAAGTCTAAAAAAAAAGAAATTGTTTCATGACTTTATATCTAACTCGGGGGATGTGATCAGAAATTACATTCGGGGTATTTTTCTTTGGGGGGGGGGGGGGGTCCACGGGGGGATATTTTCCGAGGGGGGTATTTTCCGGAGGTAAACGCCGACTCCCAGTCGGTTTTATTCGTGTAAGCAGACGGTGAGTTTCAGACGGCCTTATTTCTTTTTTACTTGAACAGTTATTGAACTAATAAAAAAATATTTTTCGGTTACCTAGCCAAAAATCTCTAGGATATTTTACAAATTCAGTTTTTGTTTGATTTTTTTTTAATAATGAATGAACCTGAACCCGAAGGTCATATAAATCTTTACAAAAGACGCGTTTCTTTACCTGTTAGGAGGACAACAGATCCATTTTCAAAACCAATTGCAGCAGCACTAAGATCGTCTTTAAGGGCAAATGTAGATGGTTCCCCAAGAGGTAACTTTGAGGAATGGACACAAAATAGTTTATCTTCGCTAGTATTCTTTTCAGTGTCCCAAACCCTTAAAAAACTAGGTGCGTCCTCCTCATCTTCCTGAAATAAATTTTCGAAATTATTAATGTTATATTTTGATCTCCCAGCTCTTACTTGATTGAATTCGCTTTCGACGAACGAGGCTCAAGTACGAAACACTTGGGTTTTAACACTCATCATAGATGATCATCCTGTATTTTCTGGGACATATGCCCAGGATAGTCTGAAGCTTGTTTATGGGGTTAAGTGGGATCTTTGTTAACCAACAAAAAACAATAAACACATATTTTTAAAACCAGGATATCGGTCCGAATGAGTTGTCATATTTTAAGACGTTCAGTGGAAAGTTAAAGATGATTTTCCATTTTGTGTCTTTTGGGGTAAACACACAAAACAAAGCTGGGGGGGAGGTAGGGGTCTCTAAATTTTTGTCATCAGTAAGTCTACTGGAATATACTGTTTAATCCCAATCAGTCTCGATGTGAGGAGCCGATTAATTTCCTTGTTTTTTTTTTTCAGGGACCTGGGAATAATCCAACGTGATTATGGAGGGTTGGCTAAGCATACTGATCATCTGCAAAAGGCAAGTGTTGAATCTCAACCAAATTTAATTTGAAGTAACAGTTAGTATTCTAGTTATCCCTTTTAAGAGTATAAGATCTATTTGACTTCTTTGGGGGAAGAAGGGGGTTTCTAAGCTGTGGCAGAAGTGTATGATAAACTGGAAGGAGATGTTTGATTCCATAAAGGGCTGAATTCTTATCAACCGTACCCATGAAAATGGCATGTAGCACTTCAACTAAAGTTGGCGGTGCCTCATCTCATCAAATGGATGGTTCAAGTACAAACGAATAGACACTGTCACAGTTGTATACCTTTCCAATTGTGACCCTTGAATTATAGTTGCTGCAACACTTGTTGGGGCCTTGGCATTGGATGTCCAGTTTAGACTATGGTCTGACTTCAAAAGCACACGGATCAAATATTCACAGTCTGGTCAACTTTCCTCTTACATTGAACCTATTAACTCACCTCTGATCTTTATGTAAATAGTGATGCTGATCTTCTTAATCTAACCAATACACTTACGAAAAAATTTCTAGTTATTTCTCATTGTTCACATTGTTTCTACTTTTTCACCCCAACCGTTATCTTTGGTGAATAGCTCTTCCTTTTGTAGTTTTTTTACGGAAAGCTGAAAAGTCTGCTGGATTTTCACTTGTGGGCTGGATATAAACTATTTACCAGGAAATTTGTCTATTGAACGTCATGCCTAGCCCTATAGCTCCTTTCGCATTTATTTAGCCATACACCTTTCCCCAAGAGCCTAATTCATTAACTGCCGAGGCGATTTTCCCGCATTTTTGTCTCTTTCTTTTATCCTGCTTTATAAATCTGTTGATTAACCTGCTCTCACAAGCTTTGTCCTTGCGGTTGTATTTTGGTACAATGGATGGTATTTATGTGTTTTTAGTAAGCTACTAATAAATGAGTGGAATATATGCTTACGCGGAGGAGAAACTTGAAAAGACCAACCATTTTCAGGTGGTTTTCAGATGTAAAGAGCTTTCTGACAAAGATAAATTTACGTTGTTCGGCCAACGTCAAGTGTTGTAGCCTGATTTGCCGACTAAAGTTTGCCAGGAGCAACAATTTCACTTTTTTCTTCGTCATTAATTTAACACTGTTGTTACTAACCCATCAACGCTTTTAAAATAGTATGTCCCAAGCAGAATTTTTACTTTTAAAGAACAAAGAAATTTTCTTCGAAGATGGTCTCAAAATACGCTATTTCTGCTGAAAACAAGGCTTGAGTCCCCCTTTGTTGCCAATAATTTAAGGTTTACCTTTTAGTGCACTGTATTACAAGCTAATGCTGTATTATTTTTTCTCTAAGCCATCAAATCTAACCCATTCAGTGTTGTTATTTCTAAAAATCCAGCATGTTCAAGCTGAAAATCTTACTTTTTGCCTAAATTACTTTCATCCGTAGGTTTCAAGCGGATAGGAGCACTTCATGGAGGGGAAGTACGCCTCTGAAAACTTCATTCTTGTGTCCCATTGCCCATAACTCATAGCCTTATAAATATAAAAAGAAAATTGGTGAAAAAAGTCTGTCTACCTTTCAGCTGAAAAATCATGGTGGAGGTGTGTTGAAGGGGTCACAGGTTTTCTTTCTGCCTCCAATCATACAGGTTAAGATTACTGCATGATTCTACTTCAAACAAGGTATAACATACCTGTCTTTCTGTTAATTAAATAAAAAAAACATGTTTTTTTTTGCTAGACGTGAGAAGCAGCATTAAAACTCAAAAGGAATAGAAATTATTCCATATGTGAAGAAGTTGTCCCGCTCCTCACTACCTTGCTCTTTACGCTAAAGCTTTTAGTACTTTTGAAAAAGTTTGTCATTGTAATCATTCTTAAAGAATTGGGACAAAAGGTCAAACTTTAGTCTAAAGAGCAAGGTATAGAGGAGGGGCACGATCCCTTCACATACGGATTAATTTCTGTTCGTTTTAAGTTTTAATGTTGCTCCTTACTTTCAGTTAAAAAAAATTGTTTTTATTTATTAAGTTTCTGATTGTTTTTCAAATAATTCCGTTAAATCTGGCTCACCCTCCATGACAAATTCCCTCCCCTCAGGGGAGAGAACTCCGTAGAAATTTCCTCCCACTTAAAATACACCCCTTTCCCCGTAAAATTCCCTCCAGACATTTCCATCCTCACTGGAAATCCCCCTCCCCTGTGAAATTTCTTGCGGACGACTCCAGAAAAATTCTCCTTAGCATACTTTCATTTGAAAAAGACTTTAATTTCTAATAATTTTCCCCATCACTCCAGAAATTCCATCTTCCATGAAAAATTTTTCGCGGAAATCCAAACAGGCTGAAAATAGCACCCAGACAATTCCCCCGGAACATCTCCAAATGCAAAATTGAGTTGGCAAAGAGACAAATAAAAATAAGTTCATATAGAAATTATGTCAAATCTCTCCAGGGCAAATTTTTCCTTGAAAGTTTGCCCCGGAAAATTATCCTTGTGAACCTCCCCCCCCCCCCCAGGAAACTTCACTCCCTCTCCCTACCGAAAAATATGAGTATACTTACCAGTAACAAACACTATAGATAAACAAAGGGGAAATTTCATGACTTACAGACCTTTCCCCAGGGGCTGTGGGGAGGGGGGGAATGTTATCCCCAAAGGCGTAGTTACTGGGATTTTCAACTATGCTAAACAATATGGCTAAGTCAAAATTTTTATCGGACGATTTTGAGGAAAAAAGTGGGGTAGGAGGAGGGCTAGGTGCCCCCCAACCTTTTTAGACACTTAAAAAGGCACTAGAAGTTTTAATATCCGTTCCAATGAGCTCTTTCCCTATATTCTAGAGCTATTGGTTCGATACCATCACCCCTGGAGGAAAAGAAAAATATAAATAAAGACGCATCCATGATCTTTCTTCTGGCAAAAAAACAAATTCCACATTTTTGCAAATGGTGGCTTGAAACTTCTGCAATAGGGTTATGGACATGCTGAATCTGATAGTGTAATTTTCATTAATATTCCCTGTTTTTAGGCGTATTTCCCCCTTTTTTCGAAAATCAGGCACATTTTCTTAGGCAGGTAGCTTTTGATAGGCAACACTAAACTTAATGAACCTTATATATTTGGAATAAGCATAATAAGCCAATTCTTTTGATATATCTATTGATATCAAAATTCTGCTTTTTAGAGTTTTGAGCCGTGTCACTCCTTACTTAAAGTTTATTACGACAAATTATTTGAAAAGTTAGCCGGCGAGGTGCGAAAATAGGAAGGTGTTTTTGGAAGTGCCACCAGCCCATTTGTCTTCCAATCCTACGAACTGAAATTCCTCAAGCCTGAAACAAGGTCAAATATGCCTACCTTTTGACTAAAACGTTGGCGGTAGAGGACGGAGGTGATGGTGGGTCCATTGACCCACTTTGGTTCTTCAATCGTATAGATTGAAAATCATCGCATGATTCCAGTTCAAATAAGGAGTAATATGCCTATCTTTCTGTAAAAAATTATACATTGGGATTGTGGGAGAGGGGATGCTTAAGAGGGGTTAAGAACCCACTTGTGCTTCAATTACTGCAGATTAAAGTTGGCGATGGAGGGGGGGGTGTTTTGGGATGGAACATGGGCCCGCTTCGATCTTCCAATCATGCAGATAGAAAGTCCTAGCATGATTCCAGTTCAAGCAAATTTCAACATGCCTATATTAGTGTTTAATAGTTTTTGGTGGGAGGAGCAAGGGTCACTGGAATACTGCTCGCACTTGGTTCTTAAATTTTAGTACTTGACAATCCTTGCGTGATTCTGGTTCAAATAAGATATAAGATACCAACCTTGCTGTTGTAAAATTGGATATGACAAGAGTAACGAGATATTGCAGGAGTCATTGGGTAAATTCGAGACATCAAATGTCTTCGATTAAAAATCCTTGTATTATTCTGCTTCAATCAAGAGGCAACATGGCTAACTTTCAGAAAAAAATTGGGGAACGGGCAGGTAGTACTCGAGAGACGTGGCTCCAATACTACTACAACTATTACTACTACAAACAGCTCGCTGCAGCACAAATCCACCTGAGGCCAACACAGCTAAGCACGCTTCTTCTTCATGTCAATCTAGTAAAAGCCTCCCTATTAACATCTTCCCAAGAAATTCTAATTTCCCTTACGACCTCTTTCACCCCATTCAGTAACGATCTGCTTTCTTTTAGTCCTAGATGTTTCGGTGACAAGGACGACCTTTGACAATTTGTCATCCTTCATCCCCAGAACGCGTCCAAGCCACCTCAAACTTTCTCTTACTAAATCGCTAGAAACTGGGATTTCACCTCATTTTTTTGTACAGCTTAGTGTTAGAAATACGATAAGTCAGACGGGTCCCAAAACAATCCGTAGACAAGTTCTTTGAAAAACATCTAACAAATCTTCATCCGTCTTTCAGAGCGTCCACACTTCAGAACCATACTTAGCCACTGTCATCATTGTAGCTTCAAAAATTCCAATCTGGTCTGCAGACGTGTCTTCCTATTCTTCCGTACTTTTTTCAACTGTAAATAAACACCCTGGGCCTTAGCTATTCTACTTTTAACATCTTCATTGCTCCCACCGTCTATCCTAATAAAACTACCTAAGTACGTGAAAGTGTCCAATTGATCGATCTCCTTATTACCCACCACCACTTCTTCACCTTTAAGTATTCCCACTGTTGTCGACTTGGTATTCTTAATATTAATTTTTAAAACTATTCTTGCACCCTAAACTACCAAAACCTCCAAAACTTCATTCATTTTGCTAACATTTTCATCTAGGACTGCCTACAAAAACCGAGCTAATGCCTCTACAGCATCACACTAATTCTTATCACCTTTCTTATAACGGGGTTTATTTAAAGTTTTCCAAAAATTGCTAGGTACTTCCACTTTTTCAAAACTCATACCCATAATTGTTAGTAATTTATTATCTCTAACTTTACAACCACCATATTTAAAAAATAAAATCATTTACCGCACTATCAGCACCTGGAACTTTATTATTTTTTGGTCCTTTAAGTAGTGTTACTAATTCATCCTCGCAAAATAAATCTTCCTTTACTTCAAAAGCGTCACAAAATTTTTCATTCTTTTCTATATTTTTTCCTGTAACTTTATCACAGTTTAGCACATTGTCAATATGTCCTGCCCATCTCTCCATAACTCTTTCCTTGTCAATAATTGTGGCCCCGTTCCAATCTTTAACCAGGATGAGTCTAAATTTACTGTTCCCTCTCAAGTTTTTAACATGCCAGCATACTATTTTACTATTGTGCTGTCTGGCTGCATCTTCAAAATCTTCAGCAACTTTATCCATAGCCTCTGCTTCACGCCTCCTTAGTTCATATTTTAATGTTTCCTCCACTTTCCTTACATTCCTCGAACTTTTATATGATCTATGACTAAAATATTTCTTGTATAAGCCCCTCCTCCTCTATACTAAACTTAAATTATTTTCGCTAATATTCCTAGCAGCGTTTCTAACTTTCCTCCCTAAGACACCATCTAAACTAAGGTTTAAAATTATTCCATCCACCTTCTCTGTTTTCAAATTTTACACTTTCTAGTTTAGTATTCAACTGTTCCTGGAGAGTTTCTCCCAAACTCTCATGCTCGATTTTACTAACTTCATGAGCTCCCGGAATGTAGTTACCCTTCCTAAATTTCCGCTTTAAATTAACCTACATACTACTAGATAACGATCTTTACTTTTAACTTTATTAACAGAATTCCTATATACCCTAGTATCTTGTGTCGATCCTGCCAGTCTTCAGTTTAGAATAACAAAATTAAAAAAGCTAGCAGTCCTATCATCATGTGAATATCATGTTAAATTATGAGCCATTTTATGTTCAAATAACGTATTGGCTATAACCAGATTGTTATACCTACGAAATTGCAGCAGTCTATAACCGTTACTATTTCCTTTTCCTGCAACAAATTTACCTAGGCTAGGAAACCATCTATCCCTATTTCTAACAGACTGGGCATTAAAATTTCCTAATAAAATACCATATTTCTACCTGGGATCCGGTCTAGCTGTTTCTGCAGCTATAAGTGAAATTCATCTGAGTCAGTAAATCTCCATCTGTTGGTTCTACAGGGGCATATACTGCTACAACTGATACCCTGAAGTTTTTTGTCTTAAAATGAGCAACTAGAATTCTATTATGAATACATTCCCAACCAAAACAACACTTAGCAACTTCCTTATTCATCATTACCCCCTACTATACCCCCCGCCAATACACCACATCCTTCCTGTCTGAGTAAATAAATTCTACATCACCTGATTTCATTTTTCTTACCCTTGAGATATGAGTTTCTGAAACTCCTAATAAGTCCAGAACAAGGCATCTAAATTCTTCAGTCAAAATGGTAATAAGACAGCTGTTTTCTAACATTGTAACATTCCAACTTGCAATTTTCATATTATTTAAACCATTGAAATTGGCTAAAGCCTCAAGAAAAGCAACAGTCCCAAATACGATTGCAAGTAACAAGCCCAAATACGAGTGCAAGTAACAAGCCCAAATACCAGTGCAGGAGGGGGACCAACATATCTTCTCAAGTCTACGCATAAAACTTAATCCGGCTTAGAACCGAACAGCAAGGAGTACCTGTTACCTCCAGTATGAATGGAGGCTTTGTGCATTCCTGGACACATCTTGGTATACAACAAGGTTTACCACACTAGGCCTTGCTCTTCGTCAACAAGAGTCGAAACACGGCACATACAATCTCAAGCCTATAACCTCAAACTCATTATATATGTATGCCTACAAACATTATACTATTATGAGGAGGTAGCCCATAATAGATAACTTGGCTAGGAAGAGGTTTTTCAGCCCAAAAAAGTCCACCATAGCCAACGAAACTAAGAAGAATTATCGCTCAATCAGAATCCAGTGCAAACGCTGAGTCGTTTACTAGGCTATAGTTTCGTCAAGGGGTGCCACTCCTCAATGTCAACCTGCAATGTTATTTTCAGTCATGGTTCTGGTCACGCAAACTTGTGAAAGGTCCACCCTGACACCCCTAAGGGATAAACCACACAAGCAGGATATCCCTGTCCAGGATAGGGACGAAGGAACGAGATTATGACAGATCAGGTACCCTAGGCCATCTCAGCACCAGAACAGCTCCAACATTTTACACCCAGCCTATCCTCATCAGGGTATTCGTCATGGTTCCCCTAATAATACCAACGAAAATCAATGCACGGTTCTGGTTCAAACAAGGTACACCATGACTACCTTTATGTTTAATTTTGACTACCTTTCTATATTTTTAATTATTCTAATGGTTCATTTCAAAATAAATGCTCACAAGCTCAAATGGTCAAAATGACCAGAGGATGACAGAGAAGCTAAGGCCTGAATTGTGCCTCCTGCTTTCTTAGGTACCGAAAAAGGACTAAGCTCGTTCTTGCGAGGTAATTATCTGATTTTTCCGATGCATACCAATAATAATAAACCTGCAGGCCTTTCGAAATTATCAAATTATGCATGTATTGCATAATTTGATATTCTTAATTTTTTTCTGGAAAAAAAAGAGTCATTTCTTTTGTCATTTCTAAAAGGACTAAAGATCAGTGTAGAGAAAAAATTCCATCTGCCTTAGTTCGAAAGTTGACTTCTTGCTGTGAGCCTACTTTTGAATATCACTTACAAGACAGGGGCAAATGATAAGCTCCTATTTCTTTAGCAACTACTAATTTTTAGGAGGCAAGTGTGACACTCTGCGTCAATCCCACACGCAGAATATAAAACAAACCTCAACTGAGACAAGAAATGGTTTGTAATGGTTTGTAACAGTAGATGGCAGCACTTTCACATCTGGAGGGAAACACTCCTTCTTTTGGATCTATAAGTTTTCCAATTCATTATTAGGAGAACAATTTTGGTGATATGCCAAGGAGTTATTACAAATCTTAGGCCCTTTGAGATTTGAGCAGAACTTGTGAAGGAGTGATTCCAGGAGAAATTAACAAAAAGGAAAATCAACCAAAAATCAAACCTCCATTCCATCTTATAAATCGCATGGTTAAAATACAAATATCACTATAAAACAAAGTAAGGCATTATTCATAATAAACCTACCCCAACAGTAACTATGTAAGAGGAGGCTTGAATTGGGAGCAAAAGTCTAATGCTTGTCAAGTAGCATCTGCAGCTGGTAAGATGAAAGGATCTATTCAGAAAGTGACAATATCCATTTTTGTCACCAATAACTATCGAATTTCGGTTACCATGAATAGCTGATGGGCTAATATCCTGAAAACATAATTTACTTAAGTAATTTGCAGCTTGGCTACCCAAAATAAAAAATAAATAACGTGCAAAATAAACTTAAAAAGTTTCTAGGCCCCTCCAACACTCCAAAGGAATACAACATTCACTCAGATAAATAGAATGGCTTCTTTTTAAAAATGTCCATGCACCAAATTTTAGAGGTTTACAAATAAATTTAATCTTATTCTATGAAAAGTGCAATTTTTTGCCACTCTCTTTGTAGCATATGACAATCAATACTAAGGGAATAATTATTAATGACATCGCATAAATAACACAAGAAGACAGTATCAAGTAATTATACCCATTACTGTAATAGAATTGTTCAAGGGTTTGGTTGCATGAAATTCAGCTTTGTTACCAGCCGTTAGAAAAAAAACGTCTCACGATTGTACTGGCCACAACTAAATCATGATTTTGAATTAAGGACTAACGTAAAAAAAAATAATGATTCCAAATTTCCATTATTTTTTCAATAGATTCAAAAATCCTCCTCGGTTTTTTGTTAAGGGGGGAGTGGGGGGGGGGGGGGGGGGGCAACAGTAAATTAAATTCTCATTCTTAAGATAACTGATTCTAAGCAAGCTCCATTCCTAGGGAGATGATATATCCTCTTTATATAATTTTTTTGTTTTAGCGAAGTTTTTCCGAGGGAAGTAAAGAGCACAGTTGAAACTTAAAATGAATAAAAAGTATTGCTTCACAGTCTATCTAACATACATCAATAAAACTAGTACAAATAAACCAACTAATTATATTTCCATATATTTGTAGGATTACAGAAAACTAGCACTTTTCTATAAGCGCTAGTGGAGAATCCAAAAGAAATAACCAATAATTTTGTTTAAATCTAAAAATACTTGTGCGTATATATACTGTGTGAAATTCTTTATGGATTCTCCACTTTTTCCTATTAGTTTTTAAATTGGAACTTTTATGAAAATTTTTTTTTTACTAAAAATGATTTATATTCATGATCTATAAGCAAATTCTTAAATTAGAAACACTTTCTCAATTTAGCATCCTATATGTAGGGAAAGGATATTCTCATATACCTAAAAAAAACTTGCACTCAAACTTAAATCCTTAGTTTATACATCAGCCATTCTTGGTCCATTGCATATCAATATAGTGAAATTTTAATTAAGCTGATACCTGTCTTCAGGAGAGAATGTCCTGATCCATGAAATGTCAGCTTTACTCAGAGCTTATATTAATATAGTAAGATATTTAAGTAGTCTTACAAACATCCGCACTTCTTACTTGCCTGCCACAGAAAATCAAATATGTTTTCATCTTGTGTGACCAAATATTTA
This sequence comes from Artemia sp. Kazakhstan ARC1039, assembly GCA_029168905.1. Taxonomy (NCBI): domain Eukaryota; kingdom Metazoa; phylum Arthropoda; class Branchiopoda; order Anostraca; family Artemiidae; genus Artemia; species Artemia sp. Kazakhstan ARC1039. The sequence goes on along the minus strand of JAQQPU010002938.1, from coordinate 31,890 downwards.
CTAGTTAAACAAAAAGTTAAGGTATTTCAAGTACTATGTAAATATAAGTTATGTATTGAAAACTCAAACACCATTTAAGGATATTGGGCCCAGACTTTTAATGCTACAACTACTGACCAGTCAAAAAGAAAATACACATTAATATCAAGTATAATACTTTATAAATTTCTATAAAATTGGAAGAACTTAATGTTTGAGCATATTTGAGATATCTTACTTGTTCTTACACTGATGATTATCAAGACTATTGACCATAAAGAGAGAATTGACACACATTCAGCAAGAAAAGACAAGCAGTTTCTTTCTTCACCATATTTCAGAGGTAAATTTGCCATTGATTTTGGCAAATACCTTCTTCGAAACAGAAAGTGGTGCATGTTCCAGTATAAAAGCTGATTCAATCTTAAATTAATAGTGAATCATGAACTGAGCTAAATACCAAACTGTCTTGTAAAAAATCGTCAATCGTCAAGTCCTTTCAAGATCCAACAGAAACAAGCATAATTAAATGACAGTAAAAAAGAAAAAAAATACATTTTTCACCTACATCCTAAAATCCATCCTCAGAAGCTTATTTTTCTTGGTGTAATTCCAAAAGCAGAGCATAGTCACTATGAGCTAAATCCAACAAGAGCCTTCACTTATCAGTATTTACCCAGTAAAAAAAAAAAAAAAAAAAAAAAAAACTTAACTTAAAGTAGTGAACTTTTTAGCACAAAGTAAGTCACAGCTGCACAATACATCACTATGAAAAAGCCATAATGTGGTCAAGATATGTTTGAAAAAAACACATAATCAGTAATTAACATAAGCAAAGAATAAAGAAAAATAGACCATTACAAGCAGCCATAAAGTACATGTTAAAAATTTGAGACTAGAATTCAAACTTTGTCCCAAGCATAGAACTCTTTTGCTCTCCCATGTAGAGGTTCAAACCATAGACCTCAACAAGGTTAAATTATGGACTATGAAATATTAGAGCAAGAAAAAGTTCAATATCTCTAAAAAGAAACCTGGTCCAGAGGTCAGTGGCGTAGCTCAAAAATTTTTATTGAGGTGGGGGGAGGGCAAGAGGTGGTCCACATCTGGATAATCTATGTACAGGGGCTATCCTTCAGGGAAAAGCAATGGTGGTTCTGGCCTCCTGAATTTGCTTACACTTACAGTAAGTATTAACTATTATTATATCAGTATTATAGTAAGTTAGTAACTCACTGCCAACTACTACCTCTAATTATTTTAATAAAGATAATATTTCAAAAACTATAAAATGATTATATATGTTAGACTATTTATTTCAAATTTGCGTCCCTAAAGTTCTGTGCCCAGGGTGAGTGCGTCCTTAACACCCCTCCTCTAAAATCACCATTAGGGAAAGGAGTGTTGAAAAACTTGTGAAAAACACAAGCCTAAATATAGAGCTCTGTCTTTTATTAGTTTTAATAACCTATTATAACTAAATAAAATTGATACAAATTCTATTTTTAATAACATTATAAAACACATCAAAGTTTAGAGCTGAAGAAAACTGGGTTTTGCAGAACTGGTCCAAATGCTTGGCCATCCTACACTGCTGAGCCTATGGACGCATTTGTTCTGAATGACTAATTTACACAATTTGTAGCAGCCCAGCTGTCCTGATCCTGGGACCACATATGCATGCACCCTTCAACCTGATGGAGTGGGGATGTACTAAGCAGTTAAAAAGTAAAGATAGCCAATTCCTTCCCTAAGTCTTCAATAGGACACTTTTCTTGAAGCAATAATAAAGAAAAGTTACTATTTAGCAGACATTAATTGGTTAAATTAAAAAACATTAAAGAATACATAAATAAGCAATACACATGTATCAAACAAATATAAATTAAATAGTGGACATAGCTTTTACTAAGGCTGTCAGCAATGAGTTGCTGCAGGCAACAAAAGTGTACTGTAAACAAGGTGATGATGAGTTTAATAAGCTCATCTTTTTGCCAGATTTAATGTTGATATTAAAGTGCCTATTCCCCTTCCACTTCCTTTGACCCCTGCGCCCACCATAGGAGACTAGATCTCATGGTTGAACTACGCACTCTATTCCAACAGCACCATGCATTGCATCATTCAGTTGCATGTGATTTGAAAATGATGTCTTAGCAAATCAAAAAGTACACCTTTTAAATTGCCATTGTTGAAACATTATACAGGAAAATTACAATCCCCCTCATTGAACAACAAGAAAAAATTACTTTTTTACATGGGCAGTAGTGATATATCCTCTTATTTTTCTTTGTCACTGTTGCATCATATGGAGCACTGGAACATCACATAGAGCTGTTTAAAGAATCATATAAGCTAATCATATAATTCTTATATTTTATCTTTTTTTTATATATTAGATTTGATAAGGTTGTCATAAAGTGCCACATGGTACAATAAAAACACAATTTGGGTGACACGTGGAATGAAGAGATTAGTCCAGACACATGGACATCATAGAGAGCTAACTATTGGATCATTTATAAACTAATCTTTATATTTAATTGTTCTTTATAAACTTGACTTAAAAAGGGAATCATAAAATGCCATATGGCACCCAAAAAGTGCACTTTGGGTTGTTTTTTCATTTTTTTAAAATAAAAAATAACAAAAAAAAGAATGTTGTCCTAATATTGTTTCTTTAAATTATTGGGGGGCAACTGTCCCCCTTATCCCCCCCCCCAAAAAAAAACGCCTTGACACTGTTTCCATCTGGAGAGTGGAACCCCAGCACTAATATCAGTGTTTTGATCTTTACAACTTTTTAAACTCCTTATTTGTGGGGTTTTAAAAAGTTCAAAAAACATGGACTGATATTTGAAAAATAACCATAGTATTATTTAAATTCCTATCTGAATAATTGAAATTGTGTTTTCAAAACCTACAGTAAAAGAAGAGTAGACTCAAACTGAGGTTAAGCAAAAATATTTTTTATTGCTTTACAAAGCTAGGACAAGTCCTCTGCACAACTTTCTAGGACTAAGAATTAGGTAAACATCCCTTTGCAATATGAAATTTAAGCTCTGAATTCATTTTTGAAACGTTTTAATCTCTTAATGTAACTATTTTCTAAGATAGAAAAGGTACCTTTGATAGAATTTTATCCTTTCCAAATATATTGATCACTGCTGCTATCCAGACCCTTCCCCCCCCCCTAATGGAGCCAGATATAGCCCAAGGCTGTATACAGAAGTTTGACACCATTTTTTTTGTCTTTGGTCTAAACCAATTTGAAAAAAAAATTGATGAGCTTTTGCACAGACCTAGAGGCCCTAACCTAGAACTAGGCCTGTAACAGCACTTTTCAAGGGGTGTTTAGGATCCAATGTTTAGCCTATTATATTTGAGAAAAGTATTGATCTGGGAATCAAATCTTGTAATTGTTTTTCTTATCTGACTTATTTGGTAAAGATTAACAATAGTGTCTCTCTAGAAAGACACATGCTAGAAGAAAAAGAGATATTTTTAGATAGCTAATTTTATGCTCTTTCTTTGGTTTTGTTCACATTTTTGACAATTCATCCTTAGCATCCTCTATGCAGCCCTAGGCTAAATACAAAACAGACAAACTTGTGCCATTATATCACTTATCTTATGTTTCATTTCTACCAAGGGTGCTGGCAGAAAATTTTCCATGGGGGCCAGATGCCAAACTAGCAGCAGTGGTTTGGTGACAGGGAATATATCTGAGGATATTTTTTGTAGGAATAAGTTTATTTTTAAATACTTTTAGGAAAAAACTCTCAAACAAAAAGACCAATTAAATTACATGCAAAATGAAACAAAATACAGCATATTTTAAACAACAAGGATTCCTGGCAAAGGGATCACTTTATTTAATCAATAATATATTTAGTTATTATGCATTTAATCTTAAAAGAAAATCAGATTCAAACCAAAATTACAGAAAGATTTATTGCTTCCATAGATTATAATGGATGTAGACTTGTCTTTATGCAATTTCCTACTCCTTAGAATAGTTGACAGAAAGAGTAAAGATACTCAAAAATCACCCTGCCTGCATAGATTTTACCATGTTTTGATTTTATACCAGCCATGTAGAATGTACCTCTTTCATAACAGGACAATTCCCTGCTTTGAACTTATATCCCTTATATATTTAGACATTTAAAAAAAATTACAGAATAGCAAAAGAAAAACAAAATTTAAACTTACTATCCAGCTGTCAAATCAACCCTCTTTCTTTTTATTAGCCTATTCAACTATACAAAATAAACAGTTTAAAAAAAATTGTGTCACAGGAGAATCTTATCAAATAGTTTGTGATAAAAAACTGGAAGTAAAAAGTGACTTAAAAAGTGACCAATATCCACCAAAACTAAAAATGGAGCTCTCTTGACAATTGCTAGACCAACAGCATTGGCTTTTTATGCTGATTCTAAATATAAACATTATTTCAGTTTATTGTTACCCACCCAAAACTAAAAATTTGAGAAAATTTGCCTGTTTTTTGAAAAAAGGGGAACACACCCTGAAAAGTGAGTGGTCTTAGAGAAAATCCCTTTATTTGATTCATCATATCAGAGGACCCTACCATAGAGGTTTCAAACTCCAATTTTCAAAATATGGAGTTAAGCATTTCTTTTCAGAAGAAACTTTTTGATGCATGTTTATTTGTTTTGCTTTTTCCCAGGGGTGATTCTATCAAAGCAAAAGTCCAAGATAATTGGGAGTGAGCTCATTCAAATGTAAATTGAAAGTCTTTTCTTAGTGCACCAAACTACAACTTTATCCCAAAGAGGACAAATTTGCAATCAATTTAAAATTAGGAGAAGCTAATTGATTTAAAAGTATCAATAACTATATTTTAGGCTTCCCAGTTGCAAAAGAAGTAATGCCAAATGGTGGCAGTACTAGATTCAACCAAGTTGATTTTCTTTATTTGTAATGAAATTAGGCTACATTTGGGGATCTGTAATTGCATATCAGCTATCATGAGGGGGAGTGAGTTATTGTTTAGGTGGGGATAGAGTAGATTCCTAAAAAAAGTACATTTTAATGGACACACTGCTTACTCAAGAGGCTTCAGATAAATATATAATGCCTTTAGACTACTCAGTGTTTATAAGATGTAATACATTATCAAAGTAGATTGTTCAAAGTAAAACGTTAAAACTAAGATTAAGGAAATCAAATAAAAAAATTTTATTTATATTTTTAATTTAGTTTTGAATACCAAAAACTAATATATTAGACATTTTTATACTTCATAGCTGTAAGAAATTAAATATTTTTCAAAGTGGCAACTAGGTAAATACAATCATTCCATAGAAAAAAAAAATGATAATAAAAGACAAAAAACATATCCATTCAGGGGGAAAAAATTCCCAGCATTCCATTCAGGGGTAACATTTCTGTCTATGGTGGCTCTATAGATCAGCTAAGGCAAAAGTTGACAGCATATTTTTACAAGAAATACCCCTTTTTTCATGGTTTTTCCCTATTCTGCTCTCTTTCCTTGGGTTTCCTTATAATTACTTTTAGTTTATAGCCCCAAATTTTGAGCAGGCCATGCCCCCCTGCTGTTACCCATGATTCCAACATAATAGTTATTACCATGACAATGCATCTCTAACCCTGTGGTGGACACATATATAGCCATAATAATATATTTGTTTGTTGTTCTTTTTATTTAATGACATGTTCTAATAGCCTAGCAGTTACCCAGTGTGGAATTGATGACATCCAGTTTAGCCAGAGTGACTGTCCTGAATATTGGATACAAAAAAAAAAAGAAAAATGAACTACATTAGGCTATGTGAGTTAAAAATATGAGCAACAATCAAAGAGAACATGGTAATCTGATTAATATAAGTATGCCATATTTTAATAATTTTTTTATGTTTTATGATAGTTTATCATATAGCCTGGGCGTATATGGGGCCATTAGTAGGGGGGCTGGAGATTAATTGTCATAAAGCAAACAAAACCATAAAAATGCTCATAAAATCAGCAATCTAATTTTTTTTTGTTCTGGCATGTCCTTTTCTGCAGATCCACTATTCTTAACTTTTTTTTTCTTGCAAGTAGGCCTAGGCCTAACTTTAACATAAATGTGGAATAAAAGCAATTATTTAGCCTAGTCTAAATAGTAAGTTTGATTAATCACTTCATGGAGTAAAATCTGACTCAAATCGTGGGAACCCTATTGGAAAGGCTTTTAGTTCAAAGAAAGCAAATTCTTAAGCTAAGTTTGGACCTTCACAAATTGGTCCCAAAATTTGAGCTGTTCTTTAGAGCAGGCTTCAAATAGTGCTGAAACAGTATATACACATCATTAATTATGGTTACTGTTAGTTTGCTGACAGTTTCAAGGGGCACATCTAGCGGTATACTACTGAAAAAATTGAATTTTCTCCACTGATTTGTTGACATTTCTAAAGCACGTCTTGAATTTTTAAACTCTTCGACATTTTGTTTCTGTTGCCTAATACTAAGAATGTGGGAAATTTGTAAATTTCACATTCTCTTTCGGCCAAATAAGCAAACATTAAGGCAATTGAAGGATGGAGATAATACAGTAAAGATCGTCGAAAACATATGATAAAGGCTCACTGAATGTATTTGAAGACTCTTATAATGGGAATCTACAAGTGTTGAAGCATAATTGAAACTATACTTTTGTGATGTGCCACTTTGCATAGAAAGAGACGTTAATTTGACGGATTACCGTCAATTTTTGTGGGGTCACGTAGGTTGTGTTTTTGAGATATATTTGATACTTTTGCTGAACAATTCCTAAGGAATTTTCATTGAAATAAATTCACTGTGGAACTAAAAGCAACACTTTATCTCCTACTTTCCTACATACTCGAAATCAGAGGCAACACTTTGGCGTTGGTTTTCTAATGAGCCAGGCGCCTTCATTGGGAAGGGGTGATGACTTTATTGAGAATTCAAACTATAAAAAATTATAAGTTTTATTAATGGTCAAAAGTGGCTGACAGGAAGTCAATCGCCTTTCGTGCTCTTCTTGCTGTCCAGTCCCATTGTGCCCCCAGGCATCTGATGCTGATGAAAAATTTAAAAAAAATATTTTTCTCAGAATATTTGAAAAGTCCAATAAATATGGCGTCAAGGATAAAACAAGCCCCAAAAGGGTTTGGGTGTCTAATTGATTCAAAACTTTAAAGGATTCTTTATAGGACCAAAAAGGTCACAATTTTTGTTGGAAGGGCAGACATTTATTTAAGGGTGGCAAGAGGGGGTTCACATCCAGAGAATCAATAGGTACGGACTATACTTCAGGGGAAAGTAGTTGTGGTTCTGGGCTTTTCTCTTTACTTATACTTGCACAGTAAGTATTTAGTATTATTATATAAGTATTACAGTATCTTGCAGTTTTACTTTAGTTTCATTTTAATAAAGACAAAATTTCAAAAACTACAAAATGATTATAAATATTAAATTATTTATTTAAAGTTTGTGCGTCTAAGATTTCTGCATCCGGAGTGAGTGTCCCAACAACCTTCTTCTAAAACCATTTGTGGGAAAAGGGTTATTGGAAAACTTGTGAAAAACATAAGTCTAAATGTGTTTTAAAGATAGACACTATACTTTAAGATTGAATTAAAATCAAATAGACATTTTCAAAAATATTCTCTGAAAATGTCACATTCACACACTTAGGTATAATTGTAATAATATTCATAGTACTATTATTACTTATCAACTTGATATAATAAGCCATTGCTATGACATTGTCGTAATGCCCTTTTGACAGTCTGTAACCTATATTCATATACTTCTTGAAATTTTAATCTTAATACTCTTAAACGTACAAGTAGTTGCAATAGAAGTAGTAGTTGGAGCAATAGTAATAGTAGTAGTAGAACTAGGAAATGTTGCAGTAGTAGTAGTATTAGTAGTAGTGTGCATATATTGCCTTTTGGTCAATTAATCTTCCCCTTTAAGCTTTCTCTGGGAGTTCCAACATAATACACAAATCAATTCTTAAGATGCGCTATTTTGACAATCTAAATGCACATAGTGTCTTTTGTTAGTTCGATTTTGCAATCACCATTACACTATCTCTCAAATTTACTTTCATACACTTAGCCTTAATATTGCTATTATCACAGCTTTCGGTGGTAGTAGAAGTAGTTGCAGTGTTAGTGTCGTATTAGTTATAGTAGTAGTAGCAGTAGCAGCAACAGTATTAATAGCGATAGTAGCAAGTACATATTGCCTTTCGGTCAGTTGAATATCATTTTCATAATGCTGTAATGGGATCAATTTTCAAAAACCTCAAAATTTTCCAATTAAAGTTACCCAAGGAAAATAAAATCACCCAAAATATGAACATAAAAGCTCATGTAACCTACAGATCGAGTAAGACTCAAGCGTTCAATTTAAAAACTGTGAAACAAATGTTTTTTATTCAAACATACATTGTAAGAATCTTTCCCACAGAAAATGTAATAAATAAATCCGCCTCCATGTCGCCAAAGTATGCAATAAATATCAGTCTGACCAAATCTTATATGAAAGAGACTAACAATGTAATTAAAATCTTAAGAGCTTGAATTTCCAAACTATCAAGAGATGGTAGAATTTATTATACAAAAAAATAGTCACTCGAGATACAAAATATTTTTGTGTAATCTAATTGCATTGTTCTGAAAACTCAGTTTAGAACTATGTATCCCAATGTAACTAAATCGTATTGTCCTTTAACAACTTTCACAGAAATAAATTATAAGTCTTCTGGAAACTAAGTGACACCTCGCTAGCAAAAAAATACAATGTAAAACTTTGTTTTGTTGAGAAAAATTCCAAAGTGATATCTTAAAGTTATAAATCGTAATTAAACTCAAGTATCCAATTGGTATATCCCTATCCAATAGAAATATAGGACATACAGTCTGAACCAATAGAACCAGTGTAATGTACTTTTTAGTAACGCCTGAACGTAACCTCTGGCGAAATTGGAGAAAGTAGATAGTTAGGACTTAGCAATTTTTGAGTCAGTAGATTGGGAGTCTATTTGAAGTTTACCGCAGTCTAGGACAGTCTATTGGGAGTCTATGATGAGCTTTATGTGAGTCTAGAAGCAGTCTTACGTGAGTCTATTTGCAGTTTAGAATGAACTTTTGAAAACATTTTTATCAGTGAATTAACTATTACATTGTATTGCCCCAGACAACAATTTTATCTAGTGTCTATGATTGTGAAGCATTTCTGATATTCCCAACAAGCTTTGTACCGATCATATGAGTAAAAATAAAAACATTACTTTCTTATTTATTTCTCTTTATGTTAGTATTTCTCAAGATAGTTTGTCCTTGTGGCTCCAACCGCTCTCAAGGGAACCTGAATCCTTTCAATCTGATTTCGAGTCAGTATGGCCATTAATAAATGCTCCCCATTTGAACCACTGATCTAAGCCCCCCTACCTCATGAAGTTCCCCCTCTACTATGGTGCGCTACTCGCGAACCACCAATTAAGGATTTAATTGAAAACCCCCATAGTAACAATTAATTGAAATACCCCCCCATTAGAATATAAGAATAAACGTACAAAATTAAATAATCGAAACCCCCCCCCCCCATTAAAATTGGCGCGGTGCTGTTTAAAGGAGCATGACACAAGGACAAAATTTTCTAGAAAAAAGATTATTGAGAAATATTACGCATAGATAAAGTGCAATAAAGCGTGCAGTATTTAAAGTGCAATATTTTGTTAGGCCTAAGTCCCCTTAAAATAGTAACAAAAATATATAATTTGGAATTGCCAAATTTGAGTTATATCAAAAAAAAATAAAACCAGTGCCAAATTTTAATTAACTTTAAAAAAAACTAACCAATATGTCGTTAGATCCAAACGAACAATTGTTAAAGCAAAAACTTATTGCCAAAACAGTGGAAATTTCAAAATCCCTTCCCTCATATAACGGAGACTCAGAAGTAGATGAATTTAGGATCCAATTAAACCAATTCGTAGAAGTAACTCAAACGGACTTAAAATAATTAGTAGGCATGTTATGAATGAGACTTAAGGGGTAAGCATTAACATTCTTAAAACAAATAGAAAATACAATAGGGGAAGATAACAACCTTCCAATAAACTAAATAGAAAAATTGCTAAAAGCGTTCCAAGAAAGATTTGTTGAAACTAGTTCAACACAGAAATTAAAGCAAGGAACTGTATGTTTCGACGAAACACAAAATGTTAAGGAATACCTACACAAACTAATGGTATCCATTGAGGATAAATACGGGAAAGAATCTTGTCCTTTATATGATAAAATCGTACTAAATGCTTTCATGCAAGGATTGAGCCCCAAACTATACCGAATGTTAATATCAAAAAATATTCAAACGTTAGAGCTAGCAGTTCAGGAAGTAGAGAGAATGATTGAAATTGACTCTATTGTGGCAAATCACAATAAGTCAAGAATAAATAATGTAGAAGATTCAACTCCGGGACGACCACGAGGAATTTCACCAGGATTTTTTCGAGAGATAATTCACCCAAACCGAACCAAAATAAATCTCCAACCCCTACCAGGCAAAGAATGGTACGTTTTGTACCCACCAACACGGCAAACTACGCAAATAACCCCCCAATTACATGCTACGCATGTAATAAACATGGACATATCGCCAAGGAATGCCGTACGAGAAACAACTATACACCAGCAACCCCAGGTTTTAATAATCGTTTGTTCGGGAGAACAAACTTAAATGCCAATCGGTCAGGAAGTTAAAGAAGTAACCCCCCGCACCTCCCATCGTTCCGCAACCCCTACCAACAAGGATTTGCGTATTCAAATCCTTCCCCCAACAAACAAAATAATTATCGGTTCCCCAACCCAAATACGCGACAAAACATATACCAATTTAATACACGGACAGTGTATCCGACTAGATTTAACAGCAATCCGAGCGATGACAGAAGATATTTCTTCCCGTCGGGAAACGAAAGAAAGTTTTCGTCAATGCAAAATGAACAAATGCCGCGAGCCGTCGGCACAAGAAATTCTAACCCACGTAATAGTACGTGGCAACCAAGACAATCAAACGTCAATCAACTCGCTAGGGAAGTTCCCACCGAGCCCCAATGTCAAACACCAACCTATCAAATAAATGCACAGGGAAACGAATCAGGCCCCCAAGAAAATTAACCGGGACCCTGGAGGCCAGTATTTTTTATAGGTCCCTTCCAGTAGTTGTACCTTCTTTAAGTGATAATAATGATATATTACCTATATTAAATGATTTTGGTGTTGCAAATATTTATTTCAAAGCGTTAATAGATTCCGGTGCATCAGTTAACATAATAAACTCGAATGTATTTAATAGAATACCAGTATATATTAAGCGACGGAAAAATTTCAATATTCCCAGTTTAACTAGCGTCACAGGACATAGACTGGAAGCAATAGGCTCCATACGCCTAGATGTGACAAAAGATAATAGAATCTTTCCTACAAACTTCATAATATGCAAGAATTTCAAATATGAGGCCATAATCGGTGCTAATTTTTTAAAATCTAACAAAGTATTATTAGATATAGGAAATCACAGACTCGTGTATCCATCCGATTCTATTCTCCGACGCGTGGAGAAAGGGGAAGCAACAGTGAACACCATAATGTCTTTTGTACACCATTTCTCGTCTTGTAGGAGAAACTCAAGCAGCAAACGGATTGAGTCAGTAAAGGCAAAGATAGGAAAGATGCAGGAGTATAGGCAAACAGAAATAAAGAAAATAACAGAATTATGGAACAAAATAATAAATCCAAGTACTGTCTCCTTACAGCCAACCCCAAAAGCGGTAGACTTGACGCAACCAAGCGCCAATCTTAACATAATAAAAAATGATTCGGAAGAAAAATATTATGGATTCGCGTTGCGTAAAACAAAAGTCCCCCCAAAAACAATGCAAAGGGTTCAAATCTCACAAATGGTCACCCCCGTAAACGATAATTCCGAAATTTGGTTCGCATCCCCATGTGGAGAAATCCCCGAAAATCTATTTTGTGAGGAACAGATCATTTTATATGAGAAAGGAGAAGGTTTTATTTGGTTGACAAATGCACATGAAAACGTTACGATTACATTAAAAAAGGGAACGTGCCTCTTTGAAATACAAGTGATTTCTGAGCACGAGCTAAGCGAATGGAAAAATTCCAAGAAAAGCTTATTTAATAGCATTGGTTTTAGTAATCCAAAAAATAGGTACCCACTAACAAGACCCCAGTTTTTGGGAAAATTTAAATTAGACCATATCCAAGATACCCAATTAAAAGAAAAATTATGTGAATTGCTCTGGAATTTTAGAGATATATTTTCCACATGTGAAGAAGACATTGGATTGAAACCGTTCTATGAACACTCTATCCAAACTACAGGGTTGCCTGTAGCTAAACAGCCCTATCGCATCCCTCATCCCTACAAAAATTGGTTAAAAAATAAAATTTGCGAATTAGAAAGAAACAATATTATACGCCCAAGTATAAGCCCGTATTCGGTCCCTGTTATACTAGTGCCCAAAAACAACAAGGACCTTAGGCTTGTAGTAGACTATAGAGCCTTAAATAAGCAGGTAGTTAGCGACAAATTTCCCCTGCCCTGAATCGATGAAATCCTAGACTCCATCTCAACCAAAAACAAAATTTTTACATCTCTCGATCTCACAAAAGGTTATCATCAGGTTAATATAGCAGACAATGACGTTTATAAGACGGCGTTTTCGACGACTGAATGTGGCTCTTATGAGTATTTAAGAGTACCCTTCGGACTCAAAACTAGTTCAAGTGCACTATGTAGACCTCTGTTACACTTATTACGAGGTATAGAAAATATTATCCATTTTGTGGATGATGTGATCTGTGTAGGAGAAACCCCAGAGGATCATTTAAACACATTAGCCAAAGTTTTTGAAAAATTTAGAGAGGGTAATCTAAAATGTAGACCTGAAAAAGTAAATTTACTTCAATCCGAAATAAAATTTTTAGGATTGATAGTGACTCAAGGCCAAATATCACCGGACCCAGAGAAAATAAAATATGTAGAAAATCTTAAACCTCCGAAAACTATAAAACAATTGCGAGCAATTCTTGGTTTAACCAGTTATTTTAGGAAATTTATAAGTAACAACACACAAATTGCAAAACCCTTAACGGACCTAACTAAAGGGACCCCCAAAAATATTACCTGGTCACAGGAAGCTCAAACTTCTCTGGACACTCTCAAGAAAGCACTTACTTCTGAACCAGTATTGTCGCTACCAGACTTTGAAAAAGGACAATTTGTAGTCACCACCGACGCCTCAGCTCTAGGCATCGCTGCAATCCTTTCCCAATTAATCCCCGTAGAAAACTACCCCGATCCTTTACAGAAACCCCCTCAGTATATAGAGAAATTAATATGCTATTCAAGTAGAACTCTATCGAAAGGCAAAAGAAGTTATTCTGCGACGGAATTGGAGCTACTATCAATAATTTACCATTTAGACAAATTTAGACATTGTTTAGTAGGTCGAAAATTTAAGTTGCGTTCGGACCATAAAAGTTTACAGTACCTAAGCACATTCAAAAATCCAACTGGAATCTCAGCTAGATGGATAATGAAAATCCAAGATCTGGATTACGAATTTGAACATTTGACCGGTAAACAGAATGCCCCCTGTGATTACTTGAGTAGATACCCCGAAAATAACTCCTCAGATAATCAAAATAAAGAAATAAATGCCATTAATCCCAGTAAACGGAAATACAAGAAGAATAAACCTAAAATCCAAATAGAAGAAAACGAAATTACTCATAGCCCCTTATCATTGGCTAATATTAAAAGAAATCAAATTAAGGATGAAATGTGTTTGACTCTCATTAATTATTTTGTGAATTCTGATAACCTTCCTGATAAGTTCAAAACCCTAAGAAGGGAAATAGACAATTTTTATTATGATTTAGATGAAGAAAACCTTTGCAGGATAGTGACAGGCGATACAAATAGAAAACAAACCTTGATAATACCTGTAGTACCCCAAAACCTGATAATACCTGCCTTTGAATATTTTAATTCAGATATAGGCGGACACCTGGGAATCACGAAAACCTATCATAGATTAAAACAATATTTCTTTGTTCCTTAAGCATTAACCAAACTCTAGGACTTTATAAACAATTGCAAATCATGTAATTTAATAAAGAATCCACAGACTTACCCCCACCCCCCGATGGGAAGAGTGCAAGTAGCAAGTTTTCCTTTCGACATTGTTTCGTTCCATCTATATGGAACAGGTGGAGGCTTACCTGCTTCCAACAGAGGTCACACTTGCATTCTTTCGGTTATAGATCACTTTACCGGTTTCTCTTTTGCCAAAGCATTCCAAAATCAAGGTGCATATGCTACGAGTAAAGAGTTAGCAAAAATATTTTTAAAATTTTGCGTCCCTAACAAAGTTATTAGTGATAATGGAAGTAACTTCGTTTCTAAAGTAACAAAAGATTTAATGAGTTTCCTTAAAATAGAAAAATTAGTTACCTCCCTTTACCATCCCCAAGCTAATGGAAAAATTGAGAACCGGCACAAAATATTTTCCAATGTCTTGAGTATTTATACAAAAGACAATCGAAACGATTGGGATCAATATATACCTTATTTAACCGATGTAATTAATACGCCTATTCAGAAACAACTAAAGAAAGTCCATTTTTTCTTTTATTCGGGCGCGATTTCAAAATACCTTATCAGGAAATTATAGAATCCAGACTATATTACAATAATACCGAAGTATACAAGCAAGATTTTATAAATAAGATGAGGAAAACCTATAAGGAAGTTAGACAAGAATTAGAGAAACGTAAGATAAACCAAGAAATGAGAAACGAATCCAAAGTCAAAGGGAACATAAATTTTAAAGTAGAAGATTGCGTATATCTAAAAAATGAGGTAAAGGTGGAAGGCAAAAAACTTTCCAATAAATATTCTGGACCTTACAGAATAATAAAGAAGTACGACAATGATTTGACTTTTAAAATGATAAACCCAGACAACGGAAGAACATATAAGGCACATGTTAGCCGTATAAAAGGAGTCAAGTACCCAGCCAGGTGGGCACCCGAACCCTCATCTACTGATTCATCAAACGCGGAAAATGAATTCCCTAAGTCAAGGCTAGCTGAGTTAAAACCTTTCAATTTCAAACAATACTATTTCGAGAATCATAGCGACAAGGAAAACTTTGAAGAATTTTTAGCCATGAAAAATTTAGTCATCCCTAAAAAGAAATCCTTAATACCTATACCAATAAGAACACCAAAAGGCTCAAAAAGTTCATCATCAGAATGCTCGGAAGAGTTAGACTATACGCTGTCCCCAAAAACCCAATTTTTCCCCGATAGAATTTCGACCCCTTGTCCTCCCAAAAGATTTCCAGATGACATGGTATCACCAGCAACCCCGATAGAAAGACCCCTATCGCTAAAGGATGAATTAAATAGAGCTATGGAAACCCCGGGTGCAAAAATAAAGAAAACCCCACCCAGGGAAACGAGCAAAAAGAAAATTTTGAGAGAAACCATGGATATCATCAATTTCCCTATAAAAACAAGGCAAAGTACCTTGCCTTGGACCCAAGAACAACCTGAAGATGAAAATCTAGGACAATACTATCACATAATGGTATCCAAATTGAAGCCAAAGGAATCTTACTCCTGGAAACAGACCATCTTACAAAAAATACCCCACCCCCCGGAAGATATAGCATTCAAACAATGAAGACATTCTCCACAAACATTTGACTCCTTCCAGAGTTCCCAAGAATCTTTTAACTCCCCCGAAACAAGACTTCAGCGCGAGGAAATGGAAAATAAACCCTCTACCTCGAAAGGAGACGCAATATATGAAGCGAGGGCAGGTGATACTCCTAAATCGCAAAAGACCACCCCGGAAAGCCCCAATGATGAATCATCAGGAGCTAGTTCTACTGAATCCGACGATGAATCACCTCCTGATGAGCCCCAAGATGCACAAAAACTAAAACCGGCTTCTGCCGCGGCTCATGCGAAAGTGGCTAAATTAAAATGTCAAAAATTCCTATTGAAACAATACAAGAAATTTGACCTAATCTCTATGGGAAAGTCAAAAAAGAATAAAATGCCAGAAAATGAACAGGAAGTTACCACAAAGTCTGGCAGAGTAAGTAAAAAACCAGATAAATGGAAATACGTCTAGAGATCAAGTACCCCAAAAACTCATAAAATAATACTAAGACGAATTGAGCAAGCTAATACGCAAATTTTTTTTTAATGAACATATATGGACACGACACTTCAATGACGGCTATCCGCAAGGGGTCGAAGGAAGTTGATAGTTAACTTTTCCAGATATTAATTTTCTTCGACCTTTTCCAGATAAACTGAATCCCGGCGTGATAAAAAAAACCCTGAAGATAGAAGCAGAACGAGAATTATTCAACCCATCCTCCAAAAAATAATAAAACACCTAGTGCCACCCCATTACGGACGGAGCGACCATGGACCAACTATTCCATATTCGATCGAAGCTCCTAGACACATCGGCACAATTGGTGACAGAAAAACTGAAAATCGAGGATATGAAAGAAGCCATATTTAAAACTCTCAGTGAAATTAAAGCTTCCAAGGAAACAATTAACAAAAAAATAAATGAGTTTATAGTGACTAAGCAAATGGATAAATTAATGGAAACTGAGTTTATGGAGGTAAAGGAACAAACAGTCAAAATCCAGAACGAAATGGAATCAATAAGCAACACCACGCTAGCTAAGGGATATAATTACCCCCACCAACTCCAAAAATTACAAGCATTATATAATAAAATGCAAGAAATTAGTAAAAAAGTTCAAGAAGATAGAAATAGTACAGTCTTATCTGCAACGAATGCGATACAAGAAGCACTGGCACCTGAGCGAGTAAAGCTCCTGAACCTACAGCATAAATACGACCACTTAAAAGCACAGAAAGAAATAATCAAACTAAAACAGAAGAGCGTAGAAAAACAATTAAAGGAAAACAGAACTGAAATTAACAAAGAATTACAAAA
The DNA here is from genome assembly GCA_029168905.1 of Artemia sp. Kazakhstan ARC1039. NCBI lineage: Eukaryota > Metazoa > Arthropoda > Branchiopoda > Anostraca > Artemiidae > Artemia > Artemia sp. Kazakhstan ARC1039. The sequence goes on along the minus strand of JAQQPU010002938.1, from coordinate 14,817 downwards.
GCAAGGAGAATTCTGCTCAAACTTAGTGAAAGTGGTGGAAACCTACTTCACAATTGAAGTTGATCTACCGCTAAACCCCCATTTGGAGAATATTCTTGCTAATAATTACAATGAAGGGCAATCACAACCCTTGTATTTCACAATCCCAAGTCAAGCCACCCATTATCATGTAAAACCCCAAATGGAGTCTATTCAACAAAATCCTCCAACCGACAATAACATAATTATGAGGACCCAATATCCCAACGCCCAAATAAATTTTATAACTGTCCAAGACTCATCAGAGGTCCCTGCACCACAAGGAACGCTCAAAACACAACCATTACCAGATGATACGGAAAAACAAGGAACATCAATAATGGGAATTAATTGAACTAAAAAAGAAGGTAAAAATTCCTTTCTCTTAAAAAAAATTCAAGTTCAATATATGTAAAGTGAGAGCACCTTTTAGGATATAGCGTTCAACGATAAGATATAGCAAATAAACTAATAATACGAATGCAAACTCGTTAAAATAGAGTACCTACATTTCTGCTGACCAGAATATTGTATTTCCCAAATTCCAAAAAAAGAAAAATAAATATATTATAAATTCAACCATAGAAGAGAAATGTAGCGAACAGCCGTCCTAGCTTTACCAATCCTGGGTAGCCCCCGAAGTGGGTAAACATGAGGACCACTAGGGTCCACTAGGCACTAGGGTCCATAGAGGACCACATGGCATATAATTGTATTTAGTGCATGAAAACAAGTATTCAAATGCGGATCCGAGGAGGCTTTCTGTGTATCGAGCCTTGGAAGGCTTGATATTTTTTGTATTTTGATGTTTGATAAACTGAGAGTTCCTTTAGGATCAATCCTACCTCCTCCGAAGTTAATTTTATGGGATATCTTATCCAAATTCAATAAATCTGCATGCCAACAATATAATCGAACACAAAATTCCAGAATGTCCTAACTGTGAATTATGATGGAGGTTTATCATAACCATGATGAGGATTTACCTCCATCATAATACATATTTGGTATCTTTATTATTACGGCATTGGAAACCTTGATTACCCGTTTAGACGATAGGTCAAAGTAAAACCTTATTCTAGAAATATCTCATTATTATTATTATTAGCACGATAAGAAAACATATAAAACACAGTATTGGTTACTTAAATACTTAATAACCGCTTCTCAAAGCAAGACTAAAAAAACTTTAACCCTAAGATCAACAAAAATAATATTCTTTCAATAAATAGTAAAGAAGCTCAAATTTAATCACAAGAAAAAATGACCGGAAGTAGCAACCGTAACTCACTGTAAAATTTATAAAATACTCGACAATCTATAGTACATATTCGGCAAAGGAAATAAATACAAGTTTTTATCGCATTAATTATATCCAATGTTTCTTAGTGAGGCATGATCTGTTAGCATGTAGATGAACTCAAGAATTTGGCAAAAGAATATGTTTTTCCTTAATCAAAATTAATTTTGAGTAAGATTATATATCTTAACCTTGATAACGTACATGGATCGTTAATCCGTATGCAAGATATGTGAAAACGAAAAGATAAAATCATAAAAAAAAATCATCCTTATTAGTAAAATAAAAAGGAAATTGAAAACAACCAACGGGAACTAAAAGCATTCTTTTGACGTTTAAAATAAATTTAATTATTTAATGACACCTGCAAATCACCAAGCGAGACAAAGAAAATCTCCCTTCGCAATTTTTTTACTAAACTGAGACCACTTCCCTTGACGTCATAAATTGTAAGCGCAGTTAAAGTGACCCTAAGTAATGTGCTAATTCTTGGCAACCAATTCTCACAGTAAAACTCAAAAGGGCTTTGGTCCAAATAGTGGTCAAAAGTATTCCTTCAAATAAAAGTCAGCAAAAAAATGAGCCCCCACACATGGCATTAAACATCTCTCATAAATTGACCCCATGTAAAGCGTCGATACGAGAATAAATCAAAGCCCGTAGTTTCCAAACGCAGTTGAAACCACTAAGATTTATGATAGTTTAGTCGGATCACCTAAGCATAATGCCCTAAAATTAAACTACTTTCCCTTTTCATCTTTTATTAGCAAGAGAATAATTGACCCGTGTACCGTTGTGTACTCTGAACTACTTGCATACCTATAATTAACAGTCCTTTTGCTTGAAAATTAAGATCATAGGAATAAATTAGTCAACATGCTAAAATGATCCTTGAATACCAAGAATTAAAAAGGCTAACTCCAAAGGCAAAAAATTGGGCCCGGCGAAAGTAGGATGATTGAAAAATATCGTTTGGCATCAGTTAATAATATCTTCGATATATTTTCACTCATATATTGATACTTAATTATAGTTTGATTATATTCTGTTTCAAAAAGAAGAATAATCGCTAGAGATTTGACCCAAAAAAAATTTTTTAATAACCTTAAGCGTAAAAAATAAATCAAAATTGAAAAATTTAAGGCATTAATTATTCCACGTGAGTTTCAACCTACAAAAATGCGATATAATCCTTAATAGGAAGTATATCCGCAGATACAAACAAAACCTCGAGGGCAGTGTAATTCTTAATTTATAAAAATAAGCCCAACAGATACGTAGAACATAGCAAAACCTAAAAATAAAATTTTTTTTGGCCTAGCCTGTTGACCCATTCGGTTAGTTGAATTTCTTTTGTGGCATAATTAAATGTTAATTCGCATATCCTTGGGTCAGGTGCGACAAAAATCATAAATAAAATTATTTCGATAAACAGTTCCCGCAAAATAACAAGTCAAAGAAAGAAATTTGTAGGCCAAATGGTTACCTAATTTTCGAAAGAGTTTCGTAACGTAATTCAGAGATAATTACAAACCTATAAGTCAAATGCAAGACTCGGCTCAAATAAGATTATTTACCTACAATCCAGGAATCAATTATATGTTATATACAAAAAGCAGGCACTTTACCGAAATAACTTTCCAAAAGGGTAAAAGCATAAAACCAATCAGTTAAATCCTAAAATATCGTAGTTCGCGGATAAAGAAAATAAACACAATATTTAAAGGACGACAACATAGCACATGTGTCATTATAAAAAAAAATAAAAAGTGGCAACGCGTATAGCTAATGTCTTTTTGACAATAGCAGATATTGTTCTGCTTCAAACAATAAATAATAGGCCTTAAAGAAAAGCATCCGATAAAATTCCAAAGCCCTTTCGTTAAGGGGAACTTTTGAAACCAACCAGCGCTATAGTTACCTGAAAAAAATAAGGCTGCGGTTTTAGCCTAATTCTCGAGAAATTGCAAAAAATAGCTTAATCCAATTTCTGTGGATTCTCGCAAAACACACAAGTCCCGCAACATGTGGCCCAGACGAGTAGGTCAAAACCAGACGAATATAGGCTTGCCAATGTACAGACTAGCAACCAAGATTATTCACAAACTAACCAATTAATGTACAAATAAGAAAATTCTTCCAAAAATTTATCGTAATTCATAAATGCTCATATAATAAGAAACACAGTATTTAATAGTTTTGACTAACCTTATAAACTAGTCACGGCCTTAGGTCCCTGGTAGTCCTTATCCCCCCAATAAGAAGTGTAGCATAGTAAACGATATGTTATTCACGAAAGTCAAGCTTGACGAAATGCACGCTATTCAAGAGTTCAAAAAATATGTATTCACTAAGGAACTTATGTGTTTAACTAAAATTAATAAAATAAAAACGAACATTTATATGGAGTATGAATGATTCAAAGATAATTTCTAATGTAATCAAGCGAAAGTGGAAGCCATAAATCGCCAAAGTTTAATGAACAGGTGGATAGATCCTACCACCTGTAACGTACTAACAACGGCCCAAAGTTAAAATTTTCTCTTTGTTCAAAAAACACATTTGAAAAATCCTTAATTGGAAGATATAACAAAGCTAAAACTTTCTCTTAAAATCAAGTCCCTGTAAAAGGCTAACCTAGTAAAGAATATCGCAATAGAACTAAAAAAAATAACAGAGAATATAGGTAATATTATAATCAAATGTATGACCCCCCCCCCTTGTCACGTGGCACTCTCGTGCGGCATCTTCGTGGCACCGACGTATGGCGCCGCGAGATCAAAATAGGTAAATCGAACGATTCCTTTCAGAAAAGTAATAAGGCAAAGCATAATACAACTTGAATGCAATATAAATAGTACCATACCTCTGCCATGTGGCACTATCTCTGCCATAGAGGCAGGGTGTTTGAACGTAATAGATATTGACTATACAAAGGGTTAAAACCCAGACTAAATGTAATTTTTGCGCTTTTGAGGGCGAGAACTGGGCCAATACTCTGATTTCTGTCTATTCGCCCCCAGTATAGGGATTCGATGTGCCTTACAACAGCCCAGTAGGGTTATAATTGAAATACTGTATCTTTACAATATTTTAATACCGTCATCTACGAAAGCATCTTGTACGTAATGATTTTGCCTTCACAAAAATTTAAAAAACAAACAAGTTTCAAACAGCACGTTTTCCACAGCATAATTAACATATCTTTCAGTTGTATTTCCTATAACTTTACAGCAAAAAAAAAGATTACAGCTTATTGTAACTTATCGCGTTTAAATTGGGACCAAAGTTAACCCTAATTTATCAATGGTTCATTATAATACGTATAACATATCTTAATTTTGTTAGGAAACACAAGGTAATAAAATTTTCATGTTTTATGTCAAACCTAGAAAAACTTTTAGATAATATCGCGCTTGATAATAAGTACCTCCGCCACGTGGCAATAACTCCGCCACGGAAGAAGAATAAGTCGACACATTAAATGTGAATGTGTTTTTTTAACGCATTTGAACGGGAGAATTTAATCTCAACTAACAAGCATTTGTATTCCACCAATTTTGCACAATTTTGAAATACCCTAAAATAAAGAGTTTATTTCTACATATTCTAAAACTGTTATTTGAGGAAATATCAATAAACAAATTTTGACTCTATTCAACTTAAGATTAGCTATCAGAATAAGCAGTTAAGGAAGAACCGACTTCAATATAAAACAAAATTAACTCTCTTTAGTTAATCGAGTAAAAAACTGAAGAAAATAAATCAATAGGTATTTTAAAAGCAGGTAATTAAAGCAGAACAAAATGTAACAATAAATGAGAATGCCTTACAGTTTAATTGCTTACGTATTGAGTTGCAATAAGTATTAAGGCCTTAGTATCAATAGCCTTAAAAGATAAGTTTGTAATTTCAAGCTTCGGTCTTAATGAAATTTGTTTACGTCGCAGGATCTGCAATAAATACGGATGCTTAAAGGATTGTTAAAAAAAAATATTAACTACAAATACTTAAAAGATTGTTGGATACGAGGAGTTGCCAAGTATAATGATCGAATGCCCACATTAAAATTCTAAATGAAAATTTTAGAACTCCTTCAAACTGATCGCCAGTTCTTGCATTTATTAAAATATACTAGCGTAAAATATGCTACAACCGTTTCTTTAACGATTTAAACTCGAAAACCTACTGAAAACCGTGTAAAAAGGTACTTTTAGCTAAAAATCAGTAGTGATACCCCTCACACTCCAGGTGGTAACAACAAAAAATTTTTTACTCTCGGTAATTAATAAAAGCTCAATATACATGAAAATTATCATTCACAACCCCATGAAATGCTTGGAAAATGATGTAGGAGGAATAATTCAAATAACCATTGGATACGAGATAATAAAAAATGGATGGACCCCCGATCATAGGAGGTCAGAGCCAAGAGTGGGCGTGGTGTATACTATCCCACCACGCAAACACTTGCCTATCACCTTCTGTTGAGAAAATATTACACATATTACTGAATGAGGGAGAGACTAGACGTTGTAAAACCTGTTGCTGATTTGGCTCGACTCCTTTTTGTGGGGATTTCTTGTGAAATTTATCAAAACTGGAGGAATGTATTTTCCGTTTACCTGATATCTGATGCTCCATTATCGGGTGAGCAGAAAATGCATCGTTCTGTTGACTTGATTACGGGACTTGATTGCACAACAAGAAATCGCTCGGCAAGCACTACAACTGCCTATTTGTCTAACTTCTTCGACAAAGTGGACCCTCAGTCATGAGAGGCGGTGGCCACAAGGGAATGGAAGTGGTGTCATTTTCATCCCATTTCCATTACCATTTGGCCCTAGCTCTCTATGAAAAACAGCCATACAGATTCGAGTTGTGATTACGTAACAAGGAAATGATTAAAGAATGGATGGATCCTCAGTCGTGGGGAGTTGTGGTCATGGCGACGGTGGTGGTGTTTACTATCCCTCTGCCGCCGCCCTGGTCTCTAATTCTCTACGTGAGACGCTTATACAGTAGAAGAAAAATTATTGAATAATAAGGAGCTATAAAATTACAGTTAAATGAAATAACCCTACAACATGGGGACCCGTTGGTCAAATGTTGCGACCTGTGGTGCGTTTTATCCCATTGGTCATAACAGTCTGACCGGTGAGCTCTCATGAAAAGATCAACTCAGCTCTCTATGAAAAGTGATCCGCAAGAATTACCCTACCTCACCCTCTCCATTAGAAGAATCACTTCAACAAAAATGACCATATGGGAATTAGGAATAAAGATGGACAAGAATTCCGATACTTGGGGAGTACTCTTGCTCAGTGTGTTTTCACTGTGGATTATTTGGGGGAGAGACGCCTAGCAAAGGTATTTCCTTACGAAGAACAACTAGAACAGGAAAAGGAACCCTAGGATATCAGTAAAAGTTAAATACCATAAATTAAAAAGGCCAAATAAACAGCTATATGTAATAACAAACATCAGCAAATTGAAAGTGCCTAACTATTGCATAATCATTACTATACCTTAAACTACTATAATTATTTTGAAAATATATTACTATTATATAATCATTTATTTTTTAATCAAAGGTAAATTTTATATAAGAACAAATTTGCTAAATTATAAATAAAGTGAAACTTTTGATCTTCATTGAAAATAATCACAATCATAGTATTACTTTTTCCATCTTTCATCTAAAAATTTAGAATAGAACTTTAAATTTCTTTATTTCATTGTGGAACTTAAAACTGAAGTGGAAGATTTTTATTTTCTCTGGAGAAATTAGAATTGAAGTGTGTTCTTTGGTAAAGTTCAGAAGAGAACTTGAACTTTTCTTCACTTCGTTGAGAAAATTTTAAATTGAACTAGAACTTTTTATCTTCCGTGAAAATATTCACAAGTATGGTATTACTTTTTCTATCTTCCACCGAAAAATTTAGAATTGAACTTTAAATTTCTTTATGTCCTTGTGAAATGAAGAACTGAAGTGGAAGATTTTTATTTTCTCTGGAGAAATTAGAATTGAATTGTGTTCTTTGGTAAAATTCCGAAGAGAACTTGAACTTTTTTATTTTCTGTGAAAAATTTGGAACAGTATTTTAAATTTTTCATCATTTCGAGAAAATATTCACAGGTATGGTATTACTTTTTCTATCTTCCACCGAAAAATTTAGAATTGAACTTTAAATTTCTTTATGTCTTTGTGAAATATAGAACTGAAGTGGAAGATTTTTATTTTCTCTGGTGAAATTAGAATTGAATTGTGTTCTCTGCTAAAATTCAGAAGAGAACTTGAATTTTTCTTCACTTCGTTGAGAAAATTTTAAAATTGAACTAGAACTTTTTATCTTCCGGGAAAATATTCACAAGTATGGTATTACTTTTTCTTGTTTCCACCGAAAAATTTAGAATTGAACTTTAAATTTCTTTATGTCTTTGTGAAATATAGAACTGAAGTGGAAGATTTTTATTTTCTCTGGTGAAATTAGAATTGAATTGTGTTCTCTGCTAAAATTCAGAAGAGAACTTGAATTTTTCTTCACTTCGTTGAGAAAATTTTAAATTGAACTAGAACTTTTTATCTTCCGGGAAAATATTCAGAAGTATGGTATTACTTTTTCTATCTTCCATCGAAAAATTTAGAATTGAACTCTAAATTTCTTTATGTCTTTGTGAAATAAAGAACTGAAGTGGAAGATTTGATTTTCTCTGGTGAAATTAGAATTGAATTGTGTTCTTTGGTAAAATTCAGAAGAGAACTTGAATTTTTCTTCACTTCGTTGAGAAAATTTTAAATTGAACTAGAACTTTTTATCTTCGAAAAGGGCTCATTCAATTGGAAATTGGAGTGGCTTGTGCCCTTTTTAATAGTCGAAAGTCATTGGAAGGAAACTAACCCCCCTTCCACACCCACCATTTCCAGAAACACGTCCAATCAAAATTTTTAGATAGCCAATTTGTTCAGTGTAGTTGATTTCCATATAGAAATTATATTTTTGAGAAGGACACTCCCCCACAGCCTTCAGGGCAAGGGTTGTAAGTTATGCCCTGGGGGCATATAAAGTGTTTATAGAAGGCATTGTCGTAGAAACTTCAAAAGAGGCTCATTCAATTAGAAATTCAAAGGGCTAGTGTCCTTTTTAATAGTCAAAAGTGATTGGAGGGCAACTAACCCCCCTCTCTCACCCACCTTTTCCCCAAACACATCCAAGCAAAATTTTAGATAGCCCTTTTGTTCGGTGTTGTGGATTTCCAGATAGAAATTATGTTTTTGAGGAAGACACTCCCCCACAGCCCTCAGGACAAGGGTTGTACATTATGCCCTGGGGACATATAAAGTTTTTATAGAACACGTTGTCGTAGAAACTTCAAAAAGGGCTCATTCGATTAGAAATTGAAATGGCTTGTGCCCTTTTTAATACTCGAAAGTAATTGGAACCCAACTAACACCCTTTCCACGCCCACCAACCAAACGCACATCCAATCGAAATTTTGATATACCCATTTTGTTCCACGCAGTTAAAGTTCAGGAAATTGTACATTTGAGCAGGACACTCCCGCTCTGTCTTCAGGGCAAGGGTTATAGGTTATGCCCTGGGGGCATATAAGTTTTTATTGAAATCTTTGTCGTAGAAACTTTAAAAAGGACTCATTCGATTGGAAATTCAAAGGTCTAGTGCCCTTTTTAATAGTCGAAAGTGATTTGAGGGCAGCTATCCCCCTCTCTCGCCCACCTTTTCCCCAAACACATCCAATCAAAATTTTTAGATAACCATTTTATTCATTGTTGTGGATTTCCAGATAGAAATTATGTTTTTGAGGAGGACACTCCCCCAGAGCCTTCAGGGCAAGGGTTGTAAATTATACCCTGGGGGCATATAAGGTTTTTACAGAACCCGTCGTCGTAGAAACATCAAAAAGGGCTCATTCAATTGGAAATTGAAATGGGAATTGAAATGAATTAGACCAGGGCACTTTGTATCAAAGGAGTTGTCATAGGAACTTCGAAAAGGGCTCATTCGATTGAAAATAGAAAGGGATGATGCCCTTTTTAATAGTCGAAAGTGATTGAAAAGCAACTAAACACCCCTTCCCCGCCCATCTTTTCCCCAAACACATCCAATCAAAATTTTTAGATAACCATTCTAGTCAACGTAGTTGAAAGTTTCGGAAATTAGGTCTTTAAGCATGACAACCCATCCCCTCCACAACCCTCAAGGCAAGGGTTGTAAGTTAAGCACTGAGAACATGTAAAGCTTTTATAGAACGTGGTGTTGTAAAAACATCAAAAAGGTCTCATTCAATTGAAAATTGAAAGAGCTAGTGCCCTTTTAATAGTCGAAAGTGAGGGAAGAACAACTAACCCCCCTCTCACGCCCGCCATTTCCCCAAACATATCCAATAAAAATTTTGATACATCCTTTTTGTTCTATGTAGTCGAAAGTTCTGGAAATTAGGTCTTTTAGGATGTTAACTGCATCAGAGCCCTCAGTGCAAGGGTTGTAAGTTATACCATGGGGGCATGTAAAGTTTATATAGAAAGTTGTTGTAGGAAGTTGTCACGCCCACCATTTCCCCTAACACATCCAATCAGAATTTTGAGATATCCATTTTGTTCAACGTAGTCGAAAGTTCTAGAAATTAGGTCTTTAAGGATGATAGCCCCATCAGAGTCCTCAGTGTAAGGGTTGTAAATTGTGCCCTGGGGGCATATAAGGTTTATATAGAAAGTTGTTGTAGAAATTTCAAAAGGGGCTCATTTGATTGGAAATTGAAATTGCCCTTTTTAATAGTCGAAAGTGAGTGGAGAGTGATTAACCCCCCTGTCACACCCTCCATTTCCCCAAACACATTCAATCAAAGCTTAGAGATAGCCATTTTGTTCAATGTAGTTGAAAGATCTGTAAATAATGTATTTAAGGATGACAAACCCCCGAGAGTTCTCAGAGCAAAGGTTTTAAGTTATGCCCAGGGGGCATATAAGGTTTTTAATGATAGAGTTGTCGTAAAACTTCAAAAGGGGCTCATTCAATTGGAAATTAAGAGGGATAGTGCCCTTTTTAATAGTTGAAAGTGATTGGACGGTTACTAATCCCTCTCTCACGCCCACCATTTCCCCAAACACATCCAATAAAAATTTTCAGATAGCTATTTTGTTCAACGTAGTAGAAAGTTCTGGAACTTAGGTCTGTGAGGATGACCCCCTCCCCACCCAGCCCTCAGGGCGAGGGTTGTAAGTTATCCCCTGGGGGCATATAAGGTTTTTAATGATAGAGTTGTCGTAAAAACTTCAAAAGGTGCTCATTTAATCGGAAAGAATCATTTGACCCCCCCCCCTTTTAGATAAAGGTGGTAACATCAAATTTTCAAGTCATTGTCACCGAAAAGTGCTTATCTAAAGCAAACTGCACGCATCTGAAAGAGTTGGATTACCTTTCCATAAATTATGAGGGTTTTGCTCTTAGGGTAGTTTACAAAAATAGGAGGAACTGGACGATTACAATTACTTCGTTAAATTAAAAAGAACTCTGATTAATCACTAAAGAATAGATACTATTTTCCAAACATCAAAATTGAACTTACAAATTGAGCGTAAACTCACGGATCTTCTAATTACCCACTGAAATCGGTTTCCAAGGACTTTTGAGAGCAAAAAATTCAATAATAAATGAATAAAAGCAAATGCTTCACTGCTGTCAGACTATAAGAACAAAGCTACTCATCAAATATTTGTGGGAGGTTTGTAAAGAAGTTGTCGTAGAAACTTCGAAAAGGGCTCATTCAATTGGAAATTGGAGTGGCTTGTGCCCTTTTTAATAGTCGAAAGTCATTGGAAGGCAACTAACCCCCCTTCCACGCCCACCATTTCCAGAAACACGTCCAATCAAAATTTTTAGATAGCCAATTTGTTCAGTGTAGTTGATTTACATATAGAAATTATATTTTTGAGAAGGACACTCCCCCACAGCCTTCAGGGTAAGGGTTGTAAGTTATTCCCTGGGGGCATATAAAGTGTTTATAGAAGGCATTGTCATAGAAACTTCAAAAGAGGCTCATTCAATTAGAAATTCAAAGGGCTATTGTTCTTTTTAATAGTCGAAAGTGATTGGACGGCAACTTGCCCCCCCCCCTCTCAGTAGAGATGCCCCTATTGACACGATCGCTCACCCCTGCTGCCACTTATAACTTTTTTTACATAGTTTAATGAGGACAGGGTCAATGACCTCTTTCTCAATGGTCTCTTTCTCCAGGTGTGTTTTTGGCACGCTCTCAGCGAATGTTATGCCGTCCAGGAATTTGGAACACCTGTGCTGTCGACCTCAATTCCCCTATCGTGAATCAATAATTCCCCTTAGAAACAACAAATTAATTCCCCTTTCTTGACAGATCAATCAACCAATGACATCATCTGTCAGACTTTAAAAATTTTCGCCTAGAAACGATTCTCCAGGAATAGATCCAAGTCATTAATGTCTTTGCCTCGGAAACAACTCTTTTGGTTGAACTCCAAAGGATATTAATAACCAAACGCCATGGAAACAATTCTCCGAGAAACATCTTAGCGAAGAATTGTTTTAGCGCGGGAATCAGGTTTCTTATTAATTTGAAATGCATTAGCGCAGAGATGCCAAAAACAAAAGGAACACGCTGAATTACGTTTAGGGATTATTTGGGCGAAACTGTTTTAGACAGGTTATGGAATTATTTCGGCGAAACAGTTAGAGACATTTTAAAAGATGATTTTTGAAGAGATTTTGGAAGAGGATTTGAGAGTGAAACTCTATGGTCGTTATAATAAACAAGTTTCATTTGAACAGTGTTGTGAGGTCC
>JAQQPU010002937.1:18861-38889 GCA_029168905.1 Artemia sp. Kazakhstan ARC1039 | reverse complement strand
CAATTGAATAAGAAGCGTTTTATTTTAGCGTATGCAGAGGAAACACAGGAAGGAGAAATTCAATTCTTACCAGAATTTCTTATTTCAACTAAAATTACTGATTTGTCACCCTATGACTTTAAACTAAAGAATAAAAAGATAACTATGACAATATTTAATTTAGACATTTCAGATGACATAGTTAATGGTTCCATTGCAACTGAACTACCGTTTAACTGAACCCCAAGCAGCTGAACCACTGTAACTGAACCACCGTGTAACTGAACCATCGTGCAACTGAACAACCATGCAACTGAACCACCATGCAATTGAAACAACGTGCAAATGAACCATCGTGCAACTGAACCCACGTGCAACTGAACCCTCTTTAACTGAACCCTCGTGCAACTCAACCCCCGTGCAACTCAATCCCATTTAACCAAACCCCCGTGTAACTGAACCCACGTGCAACTGAACTACCGTGCAACTGAACCACCGTGCAACTGAACCACCGTGCAACTGGACCATCGTGTAACTGAATTTTCGTGCAGCTCAATCACCGTACTTACATTGGGTAAAACACAAGTTAGAATCTTTACAGGTTCAACCTTGGTGGAATTGTTTGCTTTTTAAAGTCTTGATATAAATGACTGTCAATATGATTAATAAAAAAAGCTCTTTTTTGTTGTCACAAAAACAAAGAAAATCGGACGTCATAAACTCTTACAGCTATATTTATTTCTCCTTTTTTATGTCTGTTAATGGAGGTTCTCTTCGTCCTGTCACTTTCTATGTGTCTAAGCGTTTACCCCCCTCCCCCACGGAAAACACACCCCACCCACCCTCAGGACCCCTCACCTGGAAAATACCACCCTCGCGAAAATTACGGTTTCAAAATTTGAAAATCTTATTTTAGTCGTGTCATTTTTAGTTTAATTGAGAAGTGCTAAGGAAAGTGAAAAATAAGAATTTATGTGTAAGTCTTGACCCCCCTTCCCCCTACTTCGCGCAAAAGCTTTCTTCTCATGAAAAATCTTCCAGAAAACCCCCACGCGAAAATGTCCGTATGTTTCCCAATGACATATACTATCTGTAAGCAATAACATCCGCAAAGGGCTTATCTGACTGTTTTGTAGCTAAGGAGTGAGGGAGATACCTCAAAGGGTGTATTTTGATCCCAAAACATCTCAGCTCTCAGTCAACTTTCAGATAAATACAGGATTAGCTCTAAGGGAGAGACGAGAGGAGGATAGAGGTAGAAATTGTTTGATAATCCCCAGGCATTTCTAGTCTTCTTTATAAGCCGAAAGTGATTGGAGACTAACCAACCGCAAGGGGTATTTTTTCGGGGGGGGGGGGGGATTTTCCGGGGTTGGTATTTTCCGGGGGAGAGGGAGTATTTTCCGCGGGGTAGTTTCCCCAGGGGATGTTTTTCGTGGGAGGGGGGGGATGAACGCCAGCTCCCACCGTCTACACACTGTAATGTTTTTTACCACTTTGCTTATTTTATTGTTTTCATTTGTGATATTTTTTACGCTCGTAGCTGCTTATCGTTTGGTTTGAAAAAGGTTAATTACCTGCGTTGGTGGAGCCGACACGAAAGCTATTTTCTCTTTGTGTTTGGAAACTTTAAATTTGAATCTTTTTTCTTAGATGAATCAGACCTTTCCTGAACGTTGAGCAATAAAAATCTGTGTTGAAAATGTCGCAACTTTGAGAATTTAGATAACAAAAGAGTCATTTTTGTTGCGCTTTCTTTAAATTAATTAAAAAGATCCTTTCAAAAAACAATTTTCAAAGAAAAGTAAAGAAAAAATCAAAGACTAGCCATATTAAACCAAAGACTAGCATAAATAAATTCATATGATAATTCAAGCCCAAAATGATCAGCATTAATAGCATTAGTAGCAGGCACATGACCCAGAAGTTTCATCTTGATACGCTAAGCCGTTCCAAAAAATTTCTGATACACCTGTATCTGCATTCTGTGCGTTATTGCAAGTTACCAATTGTTAAAATTTAAGGTTTTTATAGAAGGGATGGTCGTAAGAACTTTGAAGGAGGCTCATTCGATTGGAAATTGAAAGTTCAAGTTTAATTTTGAAGAATCAAAGGTAATTAGAAGACAATAAGTCTCTCCCTCTTAGCCGACATTTCCCCCCCCCCCCGAATGCATCCGATCAAAAAAAAACTCTGTTCAAAATAGTCTTAAGGTCAAATAACCGTACCTTTGGGGTTAACAACCCCACCAGCAGCTCCTGGGGCAAGGGCTGTAATTTAAGCTAGTTGCTCATTGCTAACACATAAGATTTTTATGGAAAACATTTTTGTATGAACTTTGGGGGGGGGGGGCTCATTCAATTGGAAATAAAAAGTTCCAGTGCACTTTTTCAGAGTTAAAAGTGACCGGAGGGCTTCCACCTAACCCTCTTTTTTCCCCAAATACATCCGATATAAATTTTGAGATGGCCATTTTATTTAAAACAGTTCAAAGGTTAAATAACTATGCCATAGTTAAATAACTATGGGTTCACAGCCCTCAGCCTCTGGTGCAAGGGCTGTAAGTTATACAAGTTGCCTATTGTTAAAATATAAGTTTTTTTATCAAGAAAAGAGGGAATGTTTGATCCTATAAATAAGAACAAATATGGAGCATTAAGGTCAAATCTTAGGGAAATGTCAAGAAGAATGTGAAACACAATCAAAAACATTTTTCCTTTATTGGTTTTGAAAAGAAAATACCAGCAATATTTACAATGGCTGATGGTATCAGCCGTCACATTGTTCGGGAAATATTTAGGAGCATCTTCAACTAAATCAAGAGGCACTCTGTGCATCCAGTTTTAAAAGAAGTTGTATCTGGAATGTGTCGAGAGCAGCTGAGGGTATAAACCTGAGGGTATGGAGTTAAAACTTTCAGGGCGTGTTGAAGGAATGCAAAAAAAGGGCTAGGAGTGCAACTAGTCCCACTCCCATGTTCTTCTTAGCTGCAATCTCCTCAAAAACATCTGATCTTTATCTAGATTCACAAAGGTCAAATATTTACAACACATATGTTTATTACTTAACGTCCAAAAAGGTCTGATTCATCTGAAAAAGAGATAAATATACCAGCTTTAATGGTTTGTGACATTGTATCTTCTTTTTCTTTTGCAAAAATAAAACAAAGCTTTTTTATGAATGATCTTGACAGGCATTTATATCATGACTTAAAAAAAACAAACAATTCCAACAAGGTGGAGCATGTAAACATTCTAACTTGTGTTTTACCCAATGATATTGCCTAATATTCTTAGAATACTGAAAAACTAAGTTCAGTGGTTTAGTTGCACGATGATTCAGTTAAACGAGGGTTCAGTTGCACGGTGGCTCAGTTCCATGATGGTTCATTTACACAGTGGTTCAGTTGCGCGGTGGTTCAGTTGCACGGTGGCTCAGTTACACGGTGGTTCAGTTGCACGGGGGCTCAGTTACACAGGTGTTTAGTTACACGGGGGTTCAGTTAAATGGGGTTGAGTTGCACGGGGGTTAAGTTTCACGAGGATTTAGTTAAATGGGGTTCAGTTGCCCGGTGGTTCAGTTACACGAGGGTTCTGTTGCACGGGGGTTCAGTTATACAGAGGTTCAGTTGCACGGTGGTTCAGTTGCACGGTGGTTCAGTTACACAGTGGTTCAGTTACAGGAGTTCAGTTGCTTCTGATTCGGTTGTCCGGTGGTTCAGTTACACGAGGGTTCTGTTGAACGGGGGTTTGGTTATACAGAGGTTCAGTTGCATGGTGGTTCAGTTGCACGGTGGTTCAGTTACACGGTAGTTCAGTTACACGCACACAAAACAAAGGTTTTCTCATGACGCTAAATATATTTAAACTTTAGTTTTTTGGGGTTTAGGGGGACTACAAGGTACCTAGGTTAGGTTGCATATTTAATATATGCTATGCTTTACCCCCATCCCCCACCCCGTAATATGCAAATATATAGCCCAAATTTGTTTCTAAACTATTATATTTTCATCCTATTTTGTTTTATTTCATTAGAATTAACGAAACTTCACTTATCGCGCACTTGCCGGATTCAAGACAAGTACCATCTTTTTATTATAAGCAATTTTGAAAAAAATGACAAGGTCAAAGTATGGATCAAAAACACCGTAAGATTTTTCACCTTAGGAAACAACTCCCATAACAGATGTGTCTTAGTGAATAATCCCGTGTTTGTTTACAATAGCAAAAAAACTACTAACTATCAGGCTGTTAGAATATCCAAATCTTAACGAAGCTGAAGGTCGAAGACTGATCTTGAGCCCGGTGCACCGGTTTCACGTTCCAAGTGAAGGGTTCTTACTGATCTTATACCTCAAAGATGAGATCCAAACTGGATATCAAGACGGAATTCTGCATTTAGAAAAGCAAGTGTCAACTTACATTTGCAACATCCTTTTCTAGTGTTTTAAAGAGACATAAAGTTAGTATTAATGGTCATTTACGTACATTAACAAAAAAATTTTGAATAATGGTGCTTTCACACTAAGCCGTTTATGTTTGTTTTCTTTTGTGTTTTTTAACTAGCGTAATTCAGGACTTTATGCTACATTACGTAAAATGACGTGGCAAATTACATATCAGTTTATGCTACGTAAATTTATGTTGCGTTCTCAAAAAGTCAACACAGCACCTCTAAAAAAAGCTAACAAATTTTAAAGATTAAAGTTTCCTATACGTTTCAATAGATAATTCCAAACGATTTCAAACGTTTTCAAAGATAAAAGTTTCCTAACGTTTCAATAAAAGTTTCCTACAAAGCCCTTCAAGCTTGATCAGAGCTTCAATTTCCATTCCCATTTTATATCTTTTATTCTTGAACATTTTGCTTATAATGGCTCTTATTTTAGCCGTCGGTTATGATGGTTTTATGGTTTTTTGACTTGTGTAAAAGGACTTGTTTAAGTATGAAAGGTTGCGCTTAACTTAAAGCAACTTTCATAGAAAACTACGTATATAATATGAAAGGAGCTTAAGACATTATTCAAAGGAATTTTAGAAGATTCTTTATGCGAAGAGAACTTACTGGTATGCCTCAAAGATGACCCTGGATATCAGCGGCCAACACTGCCTTTAAAAAGTGACTGTTAATTCCATTTTAACATTTTTTAGCATTTCAAAAGGCACAGGAAGTTTAAGTTAGTGTTGATTTATGTACAATGACCAAAAGCATTTTTACAGGTTTTGAAAAATGAGCTTTTCTCTGAAAAAGGGAGCATATCGTCTCATATCTCAAAAATGAGACTGAATATCAACAATCAACTAGGGGTACCAATTCCCGAAAATATAGTGGGGGCAAGGAGTTTTTCATTTTTTTAAATGAATATAAAAATTTAATTTTTCAAAATCTACGAGGGGGGGGGGCGTAATTTTCTTTCTTTTTTTTTAGTGAGAACACCATAATTAGCTTGTTTTCAAAATTTAGAGGGAATAAGGTATGGGGAGAAATTGGCCCCTCCTGTCTTTTCTCCCATATTGGTGACCCTGCAGCCAGCAGTGTCTTTAAAATTTGGCTGTTAAATTTTTTTTATAACGTCATTTTCTAGTATTTTAAAAGGACATAAAGTTTATGTTCATGCTAATTTAGGTACACTGACCGAAGAGTTATGAATAAGACGTTGACCAAAGGAGTTTTTTCAGAGTTTAATGAAAGATGCTTTTCTCTAATGAATTGAGCAGACTGGCCTAATGCCTAAAAAAACATGGTGTATCAACTGAAAGTAAGGAGCAACATTAAATTTTTAAATAAACGAAAATTGTTTTTGAAAAAAGTTGTTTTTCTTACTGTAGCCTACTTTCTGACTATTTTTCAAAATTATACCAGAAATCCACTTAGTCTAAAATTTCTCCAGGAAAATTTTCCTGAAAACTTTTCCCCGCGGAAAACATTCCTTTTCGAAAAATCTCCTTGCATAAAATCCCCCCCCCCAAAAAAAGAAATATCCATATAATTCTCAGGGTAAATTGCGTAATTTACGGCAATTTCTCCAGGGACTACGGGAATCATGTCGTTCCCAAAGGCATAGCTATTGAACATTTCATTTATTATGAATCCAATGGCTGTCTCAAAATATTCATGGGATGTCATTTGTGTGAAAACGGGCGTGTGAGGGGGACTAGTTGCCCTCCAATCTTCATTTTAAAAGCTCCCTAGAACTTTTTGTTTCCGTTCGAAAGAACTCTCTCCCTATCTTCAATGACCATTGGTTAGATACGATCTCCCGAGGGAAAAAATATAAACGTGTATCAGTGACCTTTCTTGTGGAAAAAGCAAAATTCCACATTTTGAAACCTCTACAGTAGTGTTTTCTAATGTGCTGAATCAGATGGTGCCATTTTTATTAAGATCGCTTGACTTTTGGAGGGGGTTCCTCCTAGTTTTGAGAATCAAGCAAACTCTTTCAGGTTTTTAACTTTTGATCGGGAACATTAAACTAATTCCTCTAATTCCTCTACTTTTTATTTATAAGTAGGATTTAATGTATTTTGAATCAACGTAAGATATGAATTCTTTTGATGTAGCTATTGCTGTCAAAACTTCGTTTTTCAGAGTTTCGGTTGCTATTGGGTTGAGACGCTTCTTAGTTGCAGTTTGTTACAGTGAACTGTTTGAAAAAATGTAACCAGACATCAACAACTAACACTACCTTTGAAAAATGACTGTTGGATTCCCAATATAGCATAGTTTTCTAGTATTTTAAAATGAAATAAAGTTTGTGTGAGTGCTACGTTACGTGCACTGACCCAAACAATTATGAATAAGGTTTTGACCAAAGGAAAGTTAACAGGGTCCAGTGAAAGAAGCTTTTCCCTAGCGAAGGGGGTGGACTGACCTTATACCTAAAAGATGAGACTGAACATCAATAGCCACTACTGCCTTCAGAAAAGGACTGTTAGGTTCCCACTGTAGCATCATTTTCTGGTATTTAAACTTTATATCAATAAGTTTATATTAAATTCAGAAGGGGTATAAGGTTTATGTTAATGCTAGAGATGTGTACACTGACCGAAGAATTATGGGAAATCACATCGATCAAAGTAGGTTCGACAGTGTTTTATTAAAAAGGTTTTTTTCTTCGATGACAGTGATCTAATATACCAAAAATAAGACTGTGTTTCAACAATTAACACTGTATTTTGGGAAATGATTATTACATTGTTTTTATAGCATCGTCATTAAGAACCTTAAAACATATGTTCACAGGATGTAATAAAGGCACCAAAGATGCAAAAAATAAACAAAATGCTTTCATTTTCACTCCTAATTCCTCTGTTTACTTAAAAGAAGTTATTTAATGAGTGTTTTAATTTAAAATTGTGGTGAAAGGGAAGGGTATTTTCAGCTTTGCAGACGAGGTATCTGCATGATTGTTTATCTCATATGGGGCTA
This sequence comes from Artemia sp. Kazakhstan ARC1039, assembly GCA_029168905.1. Classification (NCBI taxonomy): domain Eukaryota; kingdom Metazoa; phylum Arthropoda; class Branchiopoda; order Anostraca; family Artemiidae; genus Artemia; species Artemia sp. Kazakhstan ARC1039. Next base: position 31,482 of record JAQQPU010002937.1, on the reverse strand, counting down.
AACCTACCCCAACCTGTATCAGGTAGAGAATGTTTGGCTTATGCTTATGTAAATCCACCATTTTATTTAACTAATCTTTTTAAGTTCTGAGTTATTACAACAGTTAGTGTATTCAAAAGAATCATTGTCCAGGTAACATATAAAAAGAGCTCCAATAGCTTCAAGCAGATTGGTAAGTTTTGGGCCCATTTTCAGGGAACCCGTTTCCTTGGCCCTGGATGTTTTAAACATAAGGATCCTATTGGTCCTAGAACTTATGTAAGTTCCAAGTCGGCTGGACAAAAAATGACTCTTTTACACGCCGAACTTTAGAACGAACCAATTTGTATTCAATATTTTTGGTGCAGAGTGCCTTCATTAAAAGCTTCAAACTGATCAGAAAAAATGTCTTTGTCCCTTTTTGGGTCATATTTCTGGGACACCAATACCCTTAAATTAAAATTATTTTAGTAGAATACGGTCCCCTTAACCCCAGGGCTTACAATTTGAAGTTTCAAGCCATTCAGAAAAAAAGTTTCAATTTCAAATCCTTCGGGGAAAATGTTGTCTTTTCGAAAGATCTTTAAACAATTTTCTCACAAAATAGCTACCGTAAAATTTTAATTGGATGTCATAGGAGGGTTAAGAGCAGGATGTAAGAAAGGCAAAGAATTTGGCTGTTTCTTTAGTGTTTCCACAGTTTTTTATCGGGAGATCTTATGATTTTGAGAAATTTTACAATTTAAAATCAGATCTTATGACATACCAATAAACATCCATACTCGAATTTTTGCCAATTCCAAACTAATTTAGCCGGATTAAATCCAAAGAACTTTAAGCATTTATGTATGAGTAGCACAACAGAAGCCGAGGGTCATATATCTTAAATTGTAGACCATGAACCACTTTAGAATCATTTTTTTTTTAGCTAGTTTCCCAAATAAAAATATAGAGCAACATTGTGCTTCAAAATGAAATTTTTGGTTGATTTTTTAAAAGACAAAGGATAAATAAAGTCTTGTAATTATCCTTTAACTACACCCTTCAAAGTGATAAATGTTTTCAACAAAACACTATAAGACTTAAGCGCAAGAGGAGGGTTGAGAAAGTGAATGCCCCCCCCCCCCATTGACGTAATAAGTTCTTCTGTTTTTAAATTTTAACACCGCACTTTGCTTTGATTTGGAGTTGCGATTATTTTTAATTTTCAATTTCTTTTGTAAAGCGATAAAGCTTGTGGTTCTGCGAATCACTGGTACCCTTTGGATAACAAGCAAGGCAAATGCAAAATTTCCGATCAGATTTATCCTTTTAATCCATCCTCAAGCAACAAATTAAAGAAGATTAATTATTACAGCTCACCTAGCGAAGTTGAATCGTAAGGGTCTGAAACTTTTGCTACGTAGCATTGAAAAATCTTATAAACCAGTTTCAACAGGGTTAAAAATGTCCTCAAATAAGAGGCAATTGGCGTATTGTACTCTATAAGCCGATGAAAAAAACTTTTCCTTGGTTGTCAAAAATCATCCGTGACCATCTGTAGAAAAACGGTTACTGGTTTAATCTACCGATATTTTCTTGGTTTTAAGAAACTTTTAATTTTTATTAAAATCTTTTTTAAGACTTTTGTCCAGTTTTTCTAAAGAAGAGAAATTGAGACCCTGGACCGCCCTCTGGTCACTTTTGACCTTGAAAAGCGCACTAAAACTTAATTTCAAATTGTATGAGCATATTTCTACAACCTAACTTCTATACAAATAAAATAAAAATAAAATAAAATATGGAAGACACCTCGCATTCGACTAAGTTAATACTGGCGCATTTACTCGAGTTTGCTTTTATGATTGAAGGTACTTATGTCTTATAGCCACCACACTCAATAAGTGAAGTTTGGTTAATCCTAATGAAATATACCTAAATATGATGAAAATATAATACTTTTAGTAACAAAATTATGGGAACTACAACAGAGAATTATGGAAATCAGGCCACCCAAGACGCATTATATTAAATGGTGTCTAACCTAATCAAATACCAACTCTATATATAAAATATTTAATTCAAATATACCTATATTGTAGTTTATCTCTCTCACGCTAAGCTGAGTATCACCGAGTTCATACTGAAATACAGAAAGAAACCGGTCTAGTCAGACCAAGAACTTGAGTGTGTTGGCTATAAGACATAAGTACCTGATTGAATATTACTTTTTTTCTCTTTTGTTGCTGAAATTACATGTATTCCGTTTCTTCCCCCTTTCGTTTGCGAGGCAATGAAAAATAGCGACAATTACACCGATTTCCACAAAAATTCAATGAATTTTCGTGAAAGCTAAATTTCAACATTTAGCTTTTGTTAGTAAACCTCACAACACAAAAAATAAGCATGAGTTAAGCTCAAAATCTGCATTAATAATGACAATATTTCTGTGAAAATAGATAATATAAATTGTTGATCATAAATGTACATTTAAGCTTACAAAAGTTGCTTAACTCCAATCAAAATAAGCGAAAATGATATGATATAATAATAAGAAAAATGAATGATATAGGCCTATAGCATTTTCCATGATGTCATGTCTGTCATGATGTCTTGTCATGTCATTAAAGATGAATCATTTATCTATGTTCGCTAACTAAATATGCTTTACGTTCACCAAATTTTTCTTCTATTATAGTTTCAACGAGTGCCGAGGCCTGAAGTTCAAACCAAAAGAAGATGAGTTTTAAAGTGCATTGCTCTTTATTAATGAAGAAAAACAGGAATTCCAACGTCAAAACTAATTGGATAGTCTGACCGGTTCTGCTACCTAGCATTACGTGATACGAAACTTTATTACTACTGTTATGTTAAAAGGATTTACCCAGTTTTTTGCTTTCGTGAATCGGGCTCTTCTTTTTCTTCTAATCCTTGGACATCCAGTCAGGCTTTCGGGGGTAACAAAACAATTTCTAACTTGCCTGTTGAATAAAGATTGTTATTACACAAACAGTATTATAATGTAAAAAAAAATATTATAAGAAAAATAAGGCGGAACAGCTCAGAACACATCACCTACATTAGTTGAGTTGGAACCAAGGTTGTGTTATCAGTCGATCTTCATTGTTTGGTGACACACCTCAACTAGCAGTTTATCCTTACTAGCTAAAAGATAGCTTCTTGTATATATTTTCTTTACACTTATATTCCACAACCCTTCCCTCGCAACGTCCTGCAAGATTTTAATCCTTGTACGTTTTGCAGTGTTCCTTTCCAGTTTAGATTTTGATATTAAGCCTTCTTGACAATTTTCTGTGGAGGACGGGAACAATATTAAATGTCTGCCTAGGTTCTCTTTAGCCATTAAGACCCCCTAATCTTTTCATTAAACACTCTAGATTGCTTACATTCAGTGTTTAAAAAATGTCACCGTCGTCAACAATGACGTTTCAAAAATGACAACATCACCAGAGCTTATACGCTATCTATCGTAAATACTTTCGTAGACATCTACGTAAAAATTGAACTTTTTAAGAATTAGCGTTGCTTCCATCAATTTAACTCAAAACTAGCGGATTAATTGCGGATTATGGTTATAGAGCGCTTTGATATCATAGTTCATGTCACGTCATTATTCATGTCATTAGTGTCATAAAGTACCGTTCATGTCATATTCACGTTCATATTCATGTCATATATTATTCATGTCATAAAGTATCGGCTCACAAGTTAGAAATAATTACTAGATTCACGGCTTGCTCAAAAACTGTTGCAGTGGTAGTTCAAACTTGACACTACAAACCTACTACCAAGAATATTTTCCACTAGTGCTTCCGTTATTATTTCTCCCAGTCTAGCAAATAGATTTTTTAACTGTAAAAATAAAGTTTTTCTAAACTGCCGAAATATCGCAAGAAAAAAATAATTCTCACGAAGTAACATTTCGTGTTTTTTGTTTTTGGTTTCTGTTCTAACAGTGAGTTCCACGAGTAGCGTGATGTGTTCCTAAAGTGTGATGCAGAGAGTTGCGACCATTTTTTTGTAGAGCAATGGATTAGCAATAGGTTTGGTTTCTTGATCAAGTACTTAGGTCCTGGCGTATGGACTGTATTACTAGTGAGGATTTGGGTGGCAGAACACCTAAATTTGGTTTTAAAGTGGATTAAAAAAAAACGGTTTTAATTTATTTTTTAGCGGTTCAGAGAAAGTGGTTATTTACATTCGAATTATTTTTACCTTGGAATTTATTTTCGTATCTTTTATCGCTTGTTGTTTTGTTTTGTGCATTTATTTAGTTTATCTATTAACCCTGAATTTTGTTTTCTTTCTTAACGTGGTTATTTATTATAAGGCATAGGTTAGAAAGTATATTGACGCATGCCAGCTCCCTTTTGAATACATATTGAATAATCAATATATATTGAATATATTTGAATATACAGTTTTGAATATATATTGACGCATGCCAGCTCCCTTAGTAATCACCTGGCACAGTGACTAACATTAAGAAACTGTTGATATATTTGTGATAAATAAGCTAAGGAAAACGGTTTAATTTTTAATTCAGAATAATTGATAATAATCTGGATATTCTTCTTAGCTCATCCGCTACAGACAATATTAAAAAGTGATTTTTTGAGGACTTTTAAGAAGACATACCATAATTCCAATAAATTACCGTGAATTTAAATTGAACTAGGGGATTTGTTTTTCTTCAATGTGATATTTAAGGGATTCCTTTTAAATAAAAGGTATGTTCTTGTCAATGCATAGATATTGGTCTGACAGCTTTCCGCTAAGCAGGAATATTAATTGAATTCATAGAAGCTGACTTTATTTTCGAGCTTTCACAGATGCTACAATATTATAAAAGCTACACAGTCTATATTTTTACTTCTAGAAATTAATGTGATTAATCCACGTTATCGAATTTTAATTTTATTTTTAATGCTATATAGACTCCAGGGCTTCCACTCTTGAATATTAAAATTCGAGGAGAAGTCTTAAAAATTCGGAGAGTTTTCGGGGACAAGTCTTCAAGATTCAGGGAATTTTCGGGGGAAAACAAAATGGAATTTCGTTGTGAAAGCTTGGGAGCCAAAATCGGTTTTAGCGTCGTTTTCAGGCTCAAGTAGCGCTTGGATCCGCGTAGTAAATCAAGCCTTTTATAGAATAGGTTTTAGAGCCAGAGCACGGGATTCAAACCCACAGCTGAAAACGCTTATTGCTGATATTGCGGAAAAACTCCAAAATTGTTTTGTAGATACAACTGTAAGCACAAGTAGCAATTTTTTGATTAAGTCATTAATATCAGTAATTCATTAATAATATTTAAATACATTAACCATTATTGTTTGTGGTTTCTAGATAGGTAAATTAAATAGACAGAATTCAGCCTATAGGTAGGACAACATTAAAACTTAAAACAAATAAGAACTAACTTAGTTTAAACAAGTAAGTTTAACTTAAATTAAAAAAGAAATTTTGACGACAATTGGCACCTTATTAGTTTGTCATGCTGCTTCTAAGGTCTAAGGTATTTACCCCCCCCCCTAAAAAAAACCGCGGAAAAAACAGAAAATACCCTCCCCACCCACAAAAAAAACACTCCCCACAGAAAATACTCCCCGTGGAAAGCACCCCCGCAAAAAATACCCTTGGAAAATATACACCCCCTCCCCTGCGGAAAATACCCCCTCGGAACATATTTTTTTTTTCATTGTTTGTTTCTACTATACGCTCCTTTCTTTTCGTTACCTCATAATTACTATATAGTCACCGATTAACCCCCAACCCTCCCACCAGCCCTGTGGCCATCCATGTTCCAAATATAGTACTTATTGCAGTCTCATTTTTATATCAGCCCATCTAATGCCTGGAAATAATACCTGTAGGCTATAAAGCATATAAAAGTTACTTATTCTTTTTCTTCGCACTAACATTATTTGCCATTATTAACTAACAGTTCGTGATATATAAGTCCGAAAATAATATAAAACTTTACAAGAAAACAATATGAGCCAAATAAACAAATTTTTACTTTAAGCTATAATATAAATTTTCTTACGAATAATATTTTTGGGGTTACTTCCGTTTAAATACCCTATTCCCCGACCTTGTACATAGTCTAAAGCTAAATTTTGCCTCATTAGAAGGGGGAGGAGGTGGTGCATTTTTTATGGTAAGAAGATTGTATTTAAGGCTAGTTCTTAAGAAGAAATAAATTATACCACAATTTCTTTAAATTCTTGTGTTTCTATCTCAGAATTAGCCTTCATACAGGGTTACTAATTATTCAAGCATTAGAAGTTGTAAAGGTAGGGCTAGATATCTAAACAAATTTACTTGGCTATCCCGAATTTGAGCAGAATATATTTTCCGTAAAATTTCCTTCGCCTAACTAACAGCTTTGCAAGACCGTAAAAAAATCCTAAAACTGCTGTTTAAAATATTAAGTCCACTGAAAATACTACATGGGTGAAGTGATCAGAATAATAATTGTGAGGGGAGTGCTGTGTGAATACATTTGAGGATAAAAGGTGGTATGACATATACAATTCTCAGATAAAAAGAAAAGAACTTAAATTTTTCACACCGAATGAAACAAAAATTTTAATGGTAAGAATTCCCGGCAAAAAGATCAATTCCTTCAATATATTATACGTTCAATCGTTAAGTATTAAACATTAATATGTTATGTGAAAAACCCAAAATAACAAAAAAAAATATTTGACGTATGATTCGGCTTTCATAACAATTCTTTTTGTTTAAAAGTTTAATTTCAAAACCCAAAAATCCAACTGAGCGTCCCATTAAACAACTTCAAGTATAATTCTTGGCTAATTTTGTCAAGATTGTCTTGACCCCGAACGATGTAAATGTAAGAATCTTATAGAATTTGGAATACTGTATTCGAAATTGTTTAATCTAAATGCAGGAAAATGATACTTTTGTGAACATACAAAGAACCGTCTATACTTAAACTGTATCGGTCTGGTTTTTATGCAAAGTAACACAGGAGACGAAAATTAACGAACAAGAGAGTAGTTAAAAATTATGGTATGTAAAGAATTGTTTGCTAGGGATAGTCACTAGGGGTGACACCGTGGTTTAGCAATTTTCGGGAAATTTCGGGGAACCAATTTTTTTCGGGGAGACACATAGATTTTCGGGGAAATCCCCGAAAATTCGGGAATAGTGGAAGCCCTGGTAGACTCTCTCTGACACAAGTCTATTTGGACATGTATCATTGGGCCATTGCAATGGGAACATGAAAATTCCTCCCAGATGTTTCTTCAATCTAAGGAGACCGTAATGTGAAACAAGCTATAAATCCTTGTGTTTATTATAAAAGGAATAATTCCCCGCCCAAAATACATATTCACATATTTTCAGAAAAAGGGGGCAACACTGTTAAATAGAGATTTAATAAAATAATAGATACCAGCACATCTGTCAACCCTGAAACTGAAGTTACAAGCCCCTATCCAGGCAAGTAGGAAATTTTTAACTTTTTAGCGAGAACAATGGTGACAAATGAATATTCCATTTTACAGGGTGATTGAATCAAACGAATAGTCATGAATAACAAAAAAGAGTTCATTTGAATGTAAATCTAAAGCTGCAGTGTACTTTTTTATTAATAGAAGAGAGATCGCGCCGCAGCAAAGTACCAATTTGTATCATTTTGTGCCACAACATGAATATTTTTGCCAGAAAAGGGACAAAATATTAATAAAGAAGAAGTCTGAGTAATTTAATCAAATTATAACGCTAAAAAACTATTCCCATAGCTTCTCAGGCTTAGACACTTTGCTACTGTTTAGTGACATATTCGTTTCAAATTGACTTGACTTACTTGACTTAATGCTCCTGCTGGTGGTCCAGCGTAGAGAGACACGTGACTCTTCGCCTCCATTCGGAACGGTCTTGTGCAAGCGTGACTGCTTCTTGTATATCAGTGCCGATCATTGAGAGGTACTGGGTGAGGCTGTCCCTCCATCTGAACCGGGGCCTTCCGCGGGAGCGCTTCCAGCCATGCGCAGGGGGATAAAAATTGAAGAGAGTGCTGGCGGTTGTTTCTGCTGACATGCGGACCAAATGGCCGAACCACCGTAGGGTTCCTGCAGTGACCTGACGAGAGTTGGGGGTCTGATCTGTTAGTGCCAGCAATCGGGTGTTTGAGACGAAGTCGTCCCATCTAATCCCTTCAATACGTCTCAAGAACTTTGTTTGGGCCACGTCTATGGCATCACGAGCAGAAGCAGCAGCCGGCCAGGTCTCAGCACCGTAGATAAGGACTTGGGCTACGGTGGTGTTGTAGATCCGCATTTTTGTTTTTTGGCTGATGTTGGGCTTTCACCACACTGAACGGCATAGTCGTGCCATAATTGATGCAGCTTTTCCGATGCGCGACTGAACTTTAGTTTCGACTGAGCCGTTTTCCGTGATGACAGATCCAAGGTAGGTGAAAGACTTGACAACCTCGACGGTGTGCCCTGATACGTTGAATGCTGGTGAGTTGGCGGTGTTACCTGCGGAGTCAACGATCATTATTTTTGTTTTCTGCCAGCTAATATGTAGTCCAACTTTCAGGGCTTCTTCCAACAGTGTGTTGAGGGCTTCTTCGAGTTCAGCAGCAGAAGTGCATATCAGAGCAATATCATCAGCGAATTCGCAATCGGCTAACACTCTGTCGCCATACCTTAGCCCGAAGGGGAGCCGGTTCGTGGTTCGATCCATGACATAATCAATCACAGCGTTGAACAGTTCAGGAGCAGCAGCATATCCTTGCCGTACACCGGTATTTATTTCGAACAGTGAGCTTCGACGACCATTAACCTGGACGGAGCTTTTTGTACCAGTGTAGAGCGCCTTGAACAGGCGACAGTATTTGTCCGGGAGAACTGTCCGTTCTAAAATCAGCCAGAGACTCACGGTCAACCGATTCGAAGGCTGCTTTAAAGTCAACAAAGGCGAGGTATGCTGTACGCTGGAACTCACGAGCTTTCTCGATGACCTGGCGTACGGTGAAGATCTGCTCGGTCGTGGATCTGTTCGGCATGAAACCTGCTTGCTGAATCCGGCGGCACTTACCGATGAACTGGGTACTTCTATCTATCAAAGTCATGGCAAATAATTTGCCGGGAACCGACAGGAGGGTGATTCCTCTGTAGTTGGAGAATTCACTTCGACTACCTTTACGCTTCCATAGAGGGAGGATTATCCCTTCCTTCCATTCTTGTGGAATCAGTTCTGTTTTCCAAACGAGGGAAAACAGCATGTGCAGCCATAGTAGCATCGTTGGTCCTGCGAATTTTAGCAGCTCTACGGTGATCCCGCAGGTTCCTGGTGCTTTGTTGTTTTTCATTCTCCTCAGAGCATTCTGTATCTCTTCTACAGAGGGAGGCTCAGGCTCTGGGAGATTTTCGCTTGTTATTTGCTCAGCGGATGCGACTAGGTCGGGATCGACGTCGACTCAGTTGGCGTTCAGCAGCTTTGTGAAATTATCCTTCCATCGATCAAGCTGCGCGGTTTCATCTTCGAGCATTACGCCGGAGGTGGATTTAACTGCTCCTATCTTTGGAGGTTTCTCCTCGCTGAGGTCTCTGACATGCTTGAAAAGCGACATGGTGTCACCTTTTCGTGCTGCATCTTCAAGCTCATCAGCTTTTTTGTCAACAAGTTGTTGCTTGTCTCGGTGGATATGTTTGTTCCTGACCCCGTTTAACCGTCTGTAGGAGGGCATATCTCCGGCCAGCCGCGCTTTTCTGCGTTGCTCAATGATTCGCAAAGCTTCTTGCGACAGCCAGGGCTTTTTTGAGTACATCTTTCAACCGACGGTCTCAGTGGCGACCTCTAATATATTGTTTTGTACGTCTGCCAAAACGTGTCCGGGTCAACAAGGGTATTCAGGCATTCAAATCTGTTCTGGACTACAACTAAATACTTTTGGCGGAATTCCTCGGTTTTTAGTTTCTGAGTGTCCGACTTTGGTTGGCGTCGTTCTATAGGCTGGGCTTTGAGTCGTAGACGGAAGTTCGCAGCAACTAATCTATGGTCAGTATTCCCGATCTCGGCGCAGCGATAGGTTCCGCAGTTTGTGACTGATGACCGCCATCTTTGGTTGACTATAATATAGTTGATCATCTTTCGCGTGCACCCGTCATTGCTATACCATGTTGACTTATGAATGTCTTTCCTGTGAAACAGGGTGTTTGTAATGACCAGTTTGTGCATGGCGCACAGCTGGAGGAGTCGGGTCCCATTTTCGTTCAAAGAATCAGGGGTAACTGGACCAATTACAGATTTAAAAGCTCCGCTGGGGTCAGATACAGTTGCATTGAAGTCGCCTACAACGACCAAAACATCATGAGGGGAAATCCGAGAGAGAGGAGCTGTCAGAGCCAAGTAGAATTTGTCTTTCTCATCCGTTGGAGAGATATTTGTTGGTGCGTAGCACACAACAATCGTCATCTTCCCGTGTTTGTGGTTGAAGCGGGCAGTGAGTAGTCTATCTGATATTGGGTTGTGGGATATGAGGCATTTCTTTGCCTTCTTGTTTAGAAGCAGGCCTACGCCACTGCTTCTACTAGAAGTTTGGCCTGACCAAATCATCCTGTGATCAGAACTGGCGATTTCTTCGTCGCCTGATCCCGTCAAGTGGGTTTCTGTCATTCCAAGTATGGCAATCCCACATCTCAACATCTCAAGCCTTAGAAAGTCTTTGGATCCGGGGTTATTCATGGTTAAAACATTCCAGATGGCTATTATAAGCCCACCTTGGTCAGCAAGGTTCAAAAGATGTCCGGGGACGTGCCGAGGTCGTAAGGAATTAAAATGAATAGGATCCGAGGCTTGAGTAACATTTCTTTTCATTGCAATTATTTTCAGGAGGAGGGTCGCAAGCCCAACCGTCCCTAGGCCTGGGTTCTGATTGACACCAGGGAAATCCTTGGCACTGAGAGACCCTGGGGTGGGCTCCACCCGCGCCCATGAGGTTGGGGCAGCTCTGTTCGGAGCGATTATTTAGGGGATTAAGCCCCATATCCAGTGGCACGTGGTCAGCAAACAAAGTTTGCATCCTTCCGGACGAACTCTTCCGGCCCTAAAATATATTAAATAAAAATAAATAAAATCGTTTCAAACATATATTAAATAAAAAAAAACAAGTTTTTTCAACTGAACGTAAGGAGCAACACTAAAACGAACAGAAATTATTACGTATATGATGGGGGTTGCTTCCTCCGCAAAACCTTACTCTTCAAGCTAATGTTTTTCGGTATTTTTAAAAAAAAAAGTTACTTATTGTTCTAATTAAACGACCCTTATGTTTCAGGACTCGTCGTTAAAGAATTGGGACAAAATTAAGCGAAATGTTGAGGAGGGTGCAACCCCCTCATATACGTAATAAATTTGTGTTCGTTTTAAGTTTTAATGTTGCTCCTTACTTTCTGTTGAAAAAACTTGTTCTTTTATTTAATTTCTGATTGTTTTTTAAATAACGCTAAGATATATGGCTCCACCTCCGCGGAAAAATCTCCCTCCCCACGTAAATATTCTCTGAACAATTCAATCCTGACGAAAATTTATCCCGGACAATTACCCTTAACAGCTTCACGCGTAAAATTGAAATATTAATTCTGATAAATTCCCCCAGTGTAAAATTTTCCCTGAAAAGTACATCCCCTGGGAACTTCCCTTTCTATGGAAAATTATCCCCGCGCAAAATCTCCCCAGCAGAAAATTCGTCCTCCCCTCCCCAGGCGAAAAATGTATGCACACTTCTCAATAACAAATACTATACGTAAACAATGGGCAAATTTTATAACTTAAAGACCTTTCCCCAGGGGCTCTGGGAGTCATGTTATCTCTGAAGACATAGTTATTCAGCCCTTGAACTATGCTGAACAAAATAGCCAACTTAAAATTTTAATTGTACGATTTCCCTCCAGTTTCTGGTCACTTAAAAAGAACACTAGGACGTTCCATTTCCGTTAGAATAAGCCCTCTCCTGACATTCCAGGCCCACTAGGTCGATACGATCACCCCTGGGGGAAAAAAATAAATAAACACGCATTCGTGATCTTTCTTCAGGCAAAAATTACAAAATTCCACATTTTTGCAGATAGGAGCTTGAAACCTCTAGAGTAGGGTTCTTTAATACGCTGAATCTGATGGTGTGATATTCATTTAAATTCTACGACTTCAGTAGAGAGGGAGGTGCTACTCCCACGATTCACCCCTGCTGCCACCTACAACTTTTTTACATAGTTTAATGGGGACAGTGTCAATGACCTCTTTCTCCAAGGTCTCTTTCTCCAGGTGTGTTTTTGGCCAAGTGTCCGCTATGGGAGAATGTTATGATCTAGGAAAGAGTATTTGTTGTTTTTGGCCAAGTGCCTGGGAAGAATGATATGATCCAGAAATAGAATTTGTTGTTGTTGTTGTTTTGGGCAAGCTCCCAGCGAACGTCAAGGGAGAACACGTGGTTAATCAAAGTGGGACACCTGTGCTGACAGTCATTAATCAAATTGTTTCCGGGCAAAGTTTAATAGTGTCTGACAGATGACGTCAAGTTAATTAATGTCTTTGGAGTTCGACCAAAATTGTTTCCGAGGCAAAGTTTAGATCACACATGACAGATGATGTCATGATTGATTG
>JAQQPU010002935.1:27873-63143 GCA_029168905.1 Artemia sp. Kazakhstan ARC1039 | reverse complement strand
GAAAAGGTATGGGGACAAACACACAAAAAGACATATAGACACACAGATAGGAAATGACTTGTAGACACACAGACAGAGGCAGCAAAAAGTCACACAGACGGATGCACAAAAAGAAACATAGATATACAGACAGACAAAAATAAAAACAGACAGACATATAAAGAGACGCACAGACAGACAGAAAAAGACACACAGACAGATGGACAACGAGACTCATAGACACACGGAGGGACTGACAAAAAGGCACACAGAAAGGACACACAAACACACAGGCAGAGAGAAAAAAGACACATAGACACACGGAAAGACCAACACAAAGACAGAGACAGAGGGAACAAAAAGACAGACAGAAAGACCCACAAAAAACAACACAAAAAGACAAAATAGACACATAGACACACAGCCAGACACATAAAAAGACACGCAGACAGACAGAAAAAAGACACATAGTAACACAGACAGGTGGACCAAAAGACACACAGACAGACAAACAGATGGACAAAAAGACACATAGACACACGAACAGACGAACAAAAAGTCACAAAGAAAGATACACAAACTCACGGTCAGGGAGAAAAAGACACATAAACAGAGGAATTGACACACAAACACATGCTCAGAGAGAAAATAGACACCAAGACATACGGACAGACAGACAAAAGACACAAAAGAAAAACACAGACGGACACACAAACACACAGACCGACAGAAAAAGACACACGTAGGCACACAGCCAGACGGACAAGAAGACACATAGACACACAGATAGAAATACAAAAAGACACACAGACAGATACAAATAGACAAACTGACAAATAGGCAGAAGGACAGATACACAAAAAGACACATAGACACACATACACAAAAACACACAGACAGAGAGAAAAAAGACTAATAGGCACACAAAAATACACAGACACACAGACGGGCATATAAAAAGACCCACAGACACACAGACAGTCAGAAAAAAGACTCAAAGACACACATACGGATGGACAAAAACAACTCATAAACACACGGACAGATGAACAAAAAGACACAAAACACAAACAAACAGACACAAAAACACACAACCAGAGAGGAACAAGACAGAAGAAAGACACATTGACACATAGGCAGACGCACAGACACATATAAAAAGACACAGACAAAAAATAATACATATACACAAAGACAGTTTGAGCAAAAACACAAACAGACAGACACACAAATAGACACATTGACAAAACAATAAACAAAAAAGACATATGGACACACAGACTGGTATATAAGAAGACACACAGAAAGGCAGGAAAAAAAAACACATGGACATGAATACAGAGGGACATGAAGACACATAGACACATGGATTAAAAAGAAACAAAGCCACACAGGCAGGCACACAATCTAACGATCAGAGAAAAAAAATACACACAGACAGAGGGAGCAAAAAAAAAACAGACTGACGCACAAGAAGACACATGACACACATACAGAGGGATAAAAAAACACAAAGACACACAGACAGACACAAAAACACACGGCAAAAGAGAACAAAAATAAACATAGACATAAGCACAGACAAATAAAAAGACATAAAGACACACAGACAGACACACAAACACACAGACAGAAAAAAAAGACACACAGACAGACATAAAAAATGACACACATAGACACACAGATAAACAAAAAAAAAAAGACACATAGACACACAGACAGGCATATAAAAAGACGCATAGACAGACATACAGGTGGACAAAAAAGACGAATAGACAAACGGACAGACAGACACAAAGACAAATAGAATGCCAGACAGATATACAAACGCACAGTCAGAGAGAAAAAATAAATATAAAAGACACATTGACACATACGGGCAGACGGGCAGGCACACACAAAGAGACACCTAGACACATAGACAGAAAAATTACATATAGACACACAGATAGTTGGAGCGAAAACACAAACAAACAAACACACAGAAAGACACACAGATACATATACAAATAAAGAAGACATAAATAAAGACACGCATATAAAAAGACACACAGACATACAGAAAAAAGACACATAAAACACAAATGCAGATGGACATAAAGGCAAAAAGACATACGGGCAGACAGATAAAAGAGACACAAAGATACACAGACAGACACATAAACACACGGTCAGAGAGAAAAAGATACATAGACAGACAGACATAGGGATAAAAAAAGACAAACAGACAGACGCACAAAAATACACTTAGATCTACAGACAGACACAATAGACACATAGACCCACAGACAGGCATATAAAAAGACACAGACAGAAAGAAAACTCAAAAATAAAAAAAAAGTCCGTGTATCTGTCTCTATAAAAAAAAATCACAGATACGGATGGACAAAAATACACACAGGCACACGCAGGGACGTTAATAAGGGGGGATGGGAGGACTCCCCCACTAAAGGACCTCAGAAAGCACTTGTCAGACGAAGCCCGACAAAAGTCACTATCTTTCGGCACAAAGTGAAGCTCCCGGAAGGGATTTTGGTGGGCGAAGCCCAACCAAACTTACTACATCATGTGCGCGAATTTGACAGATACTTATTAGCCCCCTTAAAAACGACCCGTAGAGCAGAGCCCTTCAAAACTTGTTATTTTGTTGGTCCATTGTAATGTCATAAAAGACTTTCATCGGGCGAAGAAGAAAAAAAAATTATCAGCTTCATCTGCGCAAAGTTGGCAGAAATCAATTGCCCCTCTAGAAAACGACTTGTTGAGCCGAGCCCTACAGACCTTAATATATAGTTGTTCCAATCTAATGTCATTAACGACTTCCTTTAGCCGAAGGACTACGAAATTTACTGCTTTATCTGCACGAAGTAAACAATAACTTAATATTTGTTTGGTCTATTACTATGTCATAAAAGACGTCCGTCCTATCAAAGACAACGAAACTGACTGCTCCATCGGCGTAAAAGTTTACAGAAACCAATTTGCCACCTAGAAAGCGACTTGTCGGGAGGAGCCTTACAAAACTTGATATTTTTCAATGGGTTGATTAGCCGGGAAAATTTTAGTATCTCTACTGAAAAAAAAACTTGTTGGGAAATATTGTTTTCTCTTTCCAAAATATCAGAAAAGGCTGACATATTTTGTTAATACATGAGCCCATAGAATTGCAAGGTTATTCTAAGTTTATTTCAAACTGGACCTCTTCCGCTTATTCTCAAAAGCCTTATAACAAATCATATAACTGAGGGTTTGAAGAATTAAAACTGCAATTTGAATTAGTGAGATTCTGCATTTCACCATAAAAGGACGCCTGGAGCATTGTTTTATTTTTTTGAATCATCAGTGCACGAAAATTTTTGCAGAGCAAAGGAACAGATCCAGAACTAGAATAAAGCTTGCGTGGAGTCTGTTTCAAAGAAAGAAAGATGAAAATTATTACGAATTTGTATCTGATTATCGAGCAATTCGCATTTTAAAGCATCATAATGAGGAACTGATAAACGGCACCAAAGTCAAGATTAGGCCAAAGATTGTGCCTAAGACCACTCTGTTTGATATTCCAAAATGGTTACAGCCAGAAAGCTCAAAGAAAACTGTAGACGGCCCTGTCATGAGCAAACTTCATCTCAAACACCAAGATAGCTTAGAGCAATTTAAGTTAACAGAAAGCTTAGAGTTTGTCTTCAGTGGTGCCTCTTGTTTTAGTGCTCCGCAGTTGCAGCTACCTCTCGTCTCACATTCTGAAACTTTTAAAGATGTTTATGACGAAATTTCAGCAGATGTCCTAGATGTAAGAAAACTATTTTGTAGAATAGACTCCCAAAGTGTGAGACAGGGTCCCAGGTAGAAATATGATGATTTTACTGGGAGCTTTTAACGCCCAGGCTGGTAGAAATAGGGATAGATGGTATCCTAGCCTAGGTAAATTTTGTGTAGGAAAAGAAAACAGTAACGGATACAAACCTTTGCCATTTTGTAGGTAAAAAAAATCTAGTTATAACCATTACGGTGTTTGGTCAAAATGGCTCATGAGTTAACATGGTATTCACGTGATAGTAAGAGTTTAAAATTTGATAATGTGAAAGATGATTGGAATAATTTTAGAAAAATAATTTTTGAAGTTGCTGAAGGTGTCTTAGGGAAGAACGCTAGAACTGCAGCTAAGAATATTCGTGAAAAAGATTTATGTTTGATAGAAAGGAGAAAGGACTTATACAAGAATTACATTAGTGATAGATCATATGAAAACAAAAGGAATGTAAAGAAAGTGGAGAAAGCATTAAAATATGAACTAAGAAGGTGTGAAGTGGAGGCCATGGATAAAATTGCCGAGGATCTGGAAGATGCAGCTAGACGGCATAATAGTAAAATATTGTGCTAGCATGTTAACAAATTGTGAGGGAGTAGTCAGTCCGGGGTTGGCCCAGTTAAAGATAGGAATAGGGCCGCAATTAGAGATAAGGAAAAAACTAAAGAGAGATGGGTCGAACATTTTGAGAATTTGCTTAATCGAGATAGAGTTGAAGGAAGAGATATAGAGGAAAATGAAAAAGTTTGTGATACATTGGATGTGAAGGAAGGTTTCTTTGGTTAGGAGGAATTAGCGACAGTATTAAAAGGACTAAATAATAATAAGGCTTCAGGTGCTGATAGGGTAGTAAATGAGTTTCTTAAATATGGTGGCTCTTAGGTTACAAATAAGTTACTGAAGATTATGAATAGGATTTTTGAAAAAGGGGAAGTACCTAACAATTTTAGGAAAACCTTAGTTAAGCCACTTTATAAGAAAGGTGATAAAAGTGAGTGTGGTAATTATCGAGGGATTAGTCTGATCTCTGTAGGTAGTAAATTACTTCGTAATATGACACTTTTTAGACTGAGAGATACCATAGACAATGCTTTAAGAGAAGAACAGTGCAGTTTTAGAAAAGGTAGAGGATGTCGACCAAATTTTCACTCTTAGGTTAATAATTGAGAAGTCCCTGAGTTTTCAAACACCTTGGGTCCTCAGCTTTATAGATTATGAGCAAGCGTTCGATTCTGTTGATAGAAGAACTTTAGTAAAGGTTTTATCCTTGTATGGTATACCAGACAAACACATTAAAGTGATTAGTGCTATGTACGTGAATAACACTGCCGCGGTTAAGGTAGGAAATGAAGTTAGCAGCTGGTTTTGTATTAAGTCAGGAGTTAAGCAGGGTTGTGTTCTATCCCCCTTTATATGTATTATTTTGATGGAATTTGTCTTAAAGAGCACAGGAAAGGCAATGGGAGAGCACGGATTAAATGGGGAGGAAAAAGTCTCCTTGACTTAGATTATGCTGATGAATTAAGCATCCTAGAGAAAAGTGTGAGCTAAATGAAGGAAGTTTTAGAGGTTTTGCCAGTTCAGGGTGCTAGAATATGTTTGAAAATTAATGTTAAGAAGACTAAGTCACTAAGGCTAGGAATAAGTGAAGATAAAAAGGTGAAGTTGGGTAATGAAAAGATTGATCATGTGGACAACTTCACTTACTTTGGTAGTATTATTAGTAAAGTTGGTGGGAGCAGTGAAGATGTCAAAAGTATAATAGCCAAGTCTCAGGGTGCTTTTTCACTGTTAAGAAAGGTTTGGAAGAATAGGAAGATAACTATCCAAGCCATGATTAGAATATTAGAAGCTACCGTGATAACAGTGGTCAAATATGGCTCTGAAGCATGGGCGCTCCAAAAAGTGGATGAAGATTTTCTAGATGTTTTCCAGAGAAATTGCTTAAGGATTGATCTGGGTACCCAGCTGACTGACCCCGTATGTCAAACAATAGGCTATACGCAAAATGTGGTTCAATACCGCTCTCTAGGGCTGTAATGAAAGAAAGGTTGAGGTGGCTAGGGCACGTTGTGCGGATGAAGAATGACAGATTGCCGAAGATTGTTCTTTTCGGCCAACCGTCTAGGTCTAAACGGAAAGCAGGTTGCCCTTGTCTGGGGTGGGAGGACGTCATAAAGAAAGATTTAAAGGAAATCGAAACTTCATGGGCGGGTGTAAAAAGGAGGCTTTGAATAGATTGAATGGAGGAGGAGAGTACGTAGCTGTGTTGGCCTCAGGCGGCTTGGTGCTGCGGTGAGTTGTTAGTAGTTGTAGCAGTAGTTTCCATGTAAAAAAAAATCCAAGTTCCCACAAAAGAAAGTTGAAAAGAAAATCAAAATGTTCAGAATAAAAATAGAATGCGTTTTGTAATTAACGTGTTCATTATTAATAGAAAACACATATATTGATGAAGCATCTGTTACTTATCACCATTCATTACCAACTTGTTTTTTTTTTTAGAGTTATTCACCAATAAATGCAAAATGTAAATACAATGCCCTTATTACCCTCGAAAGTGTCCATGGTCAGAGATACAAGGGGGATACAAAAAAAACACAATATACGTAACAACCAAAAAAGAGAAAAATAGCCAAAAAACAAAAAAGATTAAAAAGAGAACATACCTGAGGCCTGGGAGTCAAAGCACAGAGAAGACAACCATAACCATGAACTAAACACTCAGGGGATATCAACTCCACAAAAGAAAAGGATAAAACATTTTTTTTTTTGTTTTTTATATAAAATAAATAAATAAAAAACGAAATGCTATTCTGCTTAATTCTTAACTACATATTCCTTAAGAGCCCTTTTATAAGTCCCAAACGAAAGGCAACTGTACTGAAGAAGGTGGGGAATTCCAGACCAGTTGACAAGCAATGAGAGGATTGAAATCCGATCGCATAGTAGGGGTAAGAGGAATGCAGATATCAAAGGAAGAACGAAGGCTATATAGAGCTGAATCAGAAATAAACACATGATTTTTTTGAAGAGATTTTGGAAGATTGCCATGAAGCTGATATCTGACAAAAGAAGCAGAAGAAAAAATGTAAATAGACTGTAGATTTAAGAGCAGTGTTGGCGAGGAACGCTTGGTGTCCATAACCAGACGCCGCGCTTTATTATGTATGGCACAAAGTGACCGCAGTGTAGAAGGAAAAGTAGACATCTAGAAATGGGGCAATAGGAAAAATATGACTGTAAAAGGCAGAAAAAAAGAAGCCTTAGAATAGATCCAGGAAATGTGTGTCCAAGTTTTCGAAGGATACCCAAACTCCGTGAGACCTTAACCGTAATCATGGTTTTATTGTTTCTAAATGAAAGGTTCTCATCAAGCAGGATACCAAGAAACTGGACCACCCTATTCTCTGGTCTACACAAGGAGCCTTGTGACACCTGAAGTTGTGTAAGCTAAGGAAAAGCTTTACTAATTCGAGAAAAATAAGAAAATGTGACTTACCAGCATTCAAGGTCAATTAATTAGCATCCAACCATGAAATAATTCTCTCAAATATTGCCACAAGGATAGACTTGATGTCACATTCTGTCTTCCCAAGGCTCCCAAGAGTGGTTTTATCAACAAAATCAAAAGACTTGATGTCACATTCTGTCTTCCCAAGGCTCCCAAGAGTGGTGTCATCAGCAAAAGCAACGAGAAAATATTCATTAGAAGTAGTATTAGAACACAAACAAACATCAGGATGACACAGCTAACAGCATGCCAGAGGCCCGGTGTTTTTAACTGCCGAAATCAGATCATTAACATAAATCAGAATTAAAACTGAACCAAGAACAGATCCCTGAGGTACGCCATAATCTATTTCAGAAGGGCTCCGAATAAGCGGACCGATTGAAATAAGCCTACCAGAAAGATATGATAAACCAAGAGAAAGCATTTGATCTTATACCAATATGCGATAGTTTCCAAAGAAGAATCCAGTGAGTCAAAAAATCAAAAGCTTTACAAACATCAACCAAACAAAGAGAAAAATCTCAATGAAAAAAACAACAAACAAGACTACGGCCAGTGGAGAGAAAAGAAAAGATAAATGCAGAACAACGCGGATATTTTGCCTGTATCACAAACAAGGCGCCTTCAGCATGAAAGACAGAAGAAAAATAAGTTAAGATAAAAAAAACAAAAACAATAAAACCACCACCAAAACAAAAATATACAATTGGCGCTAACTGATCCACGTAGGGAGAAGATGCTAATATAGAGTTACTTCAGTGAGAACACCAGAGCAACTGACGGAAAAATAAAGAAAAATGGAAATTACTTTAACCATTCTGTTGTGAAATAATCCTTTTATTGGCCATTATTGAAGCAATTCGTTTTGGTCAAGCAGGTAAAACAGTCCCCTGGTGATTATTTATAATCTTAATTCCCTTATTGACTGTTGATTCACTCTTTAGAAGATTATCATAAATTGGGTCAATATTTAAACTACCTGTGTCCCTATTTGTTGAAAGGTTAGCAAACATATGTTTTTTAATTTCAAAATTTTTTGAACTTAAATTCAAATTTTAATTTCAAATTTAATTTCAAATTTTTTAATTTCATTTACAAACATCTAAAAATAAAGCTGCTACTATAGGACCAGAATTTATTTCCGAATGAATAAAATTCAAGAGAGCTGTGCAAGCATGCTCTGTAGAGTGGTTCGCTCGGAATTCAAATTAGAAATTATGCAAAAATTCTTTTGCATTCAGAAAACTAAGAAGCCTGGATAGCATAGCCTTCTCAAAAATTTTGCTTAAAACAGATAGGAGAGAAATTGGCCTATAATTAGCAGGATCACTCCAAGAACCACCTTTATACAGAACTATAACATTAGCTCGCTTGAGAGATTCAAGGAAAATTCCTATCTCGAAAGAAAGATTAACAAGCTTGGCCAGTGGTGACAGAATAGCTGGCAAAATCGCATGGATATAACTCGTCCTCGGGGTTATGTGTCCTATACAGATATTTGGAACACTCGAAGTCTTTCAAATTTAATACTTGTATATTTGGCTCACGGTTTGAAATTATAGGTTTGTCAGTAGGAACAGTTCCCTAAACAAACAATCCTTCAACTCCAAAAAAATACATATTTCTTTTATTTCATCTTGAATATTATTCAGTTCCTTCCCACCTTCATAGAATGGGGGATCACTCGATTGTAAATCCCTGTATGATTTAATCGTCTTAACGAAACATTCCATTAGTCTCTTTTGTAGACATGTATATTATAATTCAGATGCCAGTGACAGCAGGATAATTCACAAAAGTCCATGTTGAGCAACAAAAACCCACACTCAATACTTACAAAGTAGTGTAGTAATATACAGGAACTGCTTCACCTAGATCACCCCATCAATTTACCCTCTTCTCCACCCAATTTACACGATTTTTAAATGAAAAAGCATTTTCAAGCATTTCCCCTCATAAGTCTTACCATCAAAACAGGTCTTGTGGCATAAGTAATTTATGCATGTTTTACTTATATTCAATATTTTTCCTATAATATTTATTAAATACAATAATTTAATATAATTTAATATTTAGTGGATAGTTTAATTTCCATATCTAAATAATTTATATTATCTTTATTTTTTCTTTCAATAACCATTAAAATCATACCTTTATCTAATTTTTTGAATTTCTTTTCAAGATCAGCTGCTTTAGAATCAAAACGTATTGGTGCAAATATGTCAACAATTTCACCATTAAAATCAATAATGATAACGAGTTTATTTCCATATTTAGTATGGAATATCGAGTATTCCATTCCATTGTCTAACTTTTCTTTCTTAATTGTTCGGTTGTATTTATTTCCCATTTTTATTTCACTTAAAAGTTGCTCCATTTATTAGTGGATGATTTTATTAAACTAATTTCCAAACCAAAACTAATTTATATATTAAAATTATGTTAGTGTATATCTCTTGACAAGTTACCGTGGTCGAAGTGGTTAACGTGCTGACCCAAAACCTTCAGGTTCTGTGTGCAAGTGCAGTAGCCAGAAAATTTCTTAAAGAATTTTCCGATACAGATAAGAGAACATAAAATATTCATTAATTAAAGAAAAAATTATAAAACTAAAATAATTTTTGATGATCTTATTTATCAAATTACACACAAAAAGATAGTTTCAACTCTCATTACAGGCCACCATGGCCGAGGTGGTAAAGCGGTCGACCGATCATCGATTGCGGTCCAACAGTTTGACTCTCACTGTTACCTAGTGTTGCAGTTGAGATTTCAATATGATCTGGCCATTGATCAAGGAGTAAGAAGTACAGGGCTACGTGCTGCTTCTTTCCCTCCAAACAAAACACCCTGGGGTTTGCCTCAAAACCCAGGCTGATGTGAGGTCAACGACACAAAAAAAAGATAACACCCTGGGAGAGGGGTTTAGCAAAGACTTTTCAAATTTTATTTTTATCTAATTTTTAGTTTATGTATATTCTATAGATTTATCTATATGTCAATAATAGGGCTATTTTGTAGTACTTAGTTTTTCTGAATTGAATACAGACTGAATCTTCTGGAAAATCACGAGAAATTGTTGTGTCATTTTTTGGGCAGAGAAGCAAGCTGTATACGCCATCTTTGTTCGAACTGTGAAGAGAAACTATATAACTTTTGTAATAATAAAATGAAGCGAATAGAAAATGAGCAGCGATTAAGGAAACAAGCAATATTAGCAAGTTGAAAGTAAGAAGGTTCTCTATTTATGGTTATACTTTTACAGTATTTGTGAAATATTTATAACCATTAAATTACAATTGTTTCAAATATTTTTAAGAGGAAAAACCGTATTGTTTTTCGTAATTCATTTTCTCTTTTAATTATTTCATCATTGGTCAATACACCCGATTTATTCATAGCCAGTAATTCTAAATAGAATGATTAAGCAGTTTTGTATTCAGCCTTTCTTTCTGCTATTCTTAGATACTTTTCAAGTATTTCAATCAGAACTGTCTAAAGACTTAAAGAATCAAGCAATAACATAGCAAAAGCATATAAGCCTGAAGCACTAAATATAACTTTGGATAATAAGAAACTAAATATCCATAATATTTAAAACTTCTACGATAAACAAATAATCTCTTTTCTAATTCTTTTTCCATTTGTGTTTGAAAATAAACTTTAAATAAAAGTCTGTGGATCCATTCCCGTAAATCTCCTTTTTATATTATCAAAACACAAATGACCACAATTCACATCTGTAAAATTTTGGACTTGAGTAGAATGATAAGCAATTTGTTTATTTGAAGTTTTTAAGTAGTTTACAATTTCATTTCCAGGTTGGATTCCAAAAGAATCAGAAAATTGTACCAATTAGTACTTGGGATCATTGAAATAACAATTCGAATGCGTCCCAGGTGATTCCATGCAGTCATAATTCATTACATCGCATTCCTTTTTCTTTATTTTACTTAGTAAGTTGTCGTGAGAAAAAATACCTCGAAAATAAGAAATATGACCTAATTCATTCAATATATCAATATTTGTCAGCCGTATCATGTAATTTTTTATTCTTTATGACGTTCCCCGTTGTTTGGAAGTGAGCAGTCTTTGAATTGTGAAATCTCAGCTTCAACAACTTTACTGGGTTTTCCACGCCGTTCATGTACTTTAAATACTTCTATTTGTATTTTCTTGCTCTTTTTTGGGATTCAACAACCACTTTCAATCCAAAACCATCAGTTTTGTGTGTACCGTGTAATTTTAAACCTCAGCCTTTCGGTAAAGTCCCCGGTAATGTTAAATCTTCACCTTTAGCGTTTGAAGAATCAGTAATTTTATCAACAATTTTCTTTCCAGCATGTGTACCTAATGCAGCTGCACCACTTGTTAGAGCAGCTTTACCTATTGCAGCTGCTAATGGTATGAAAATGGAAGTAAGCCACCATTTGGAATCTGTTAATGATATGATATATTAATATAGGCATCTTTGTTCTTTATTCTTCCTTGCTGAATCTGTTCATTTTCTTTTCTTTTAAACAATAGTTTAACAGGTTCTTTACCAACAATAATATTTTCTTGTTGAATTCGGCAATTTTTTTTTAAAACATCTGTTTATTTTTACTTTTTTGAGGAGGAGATAAATGAATTGTGTATTCAATAAACTCAGCTTTTTTAGTGATTTCAGATTTATCGAGAAAAGATAAGAACGGTAATCTTGGATGATTTTGAAGCAGTTGTTTATAGGATAAATCAATATCACATCCTTTATTTTCCTTTTTATATTTTTCAATCTTAGTAACCTGTCTTTTATGAAGTAATAGTTTAACAGGTTCTCCTTCATTCACCTTTGTATGCTTTACTCGCAATTTACGTTTTTGTTTTGCATCGTTTTATTTTTATTTTTATTTTTTGAAATTTTGATAAATGGATTGTATACTCTTCCATTTATTACAAAATTATTTTTATAAAAAAAATTCCAAGGTAAAAATTCTCTTAACACTCTTTTCAAAAAATTTTGTAAGCTTGATTTTTGCTTCGACCTTCCTTTAATTCTCTTTTCAAATGACTTAATGGGATCTTTTTCAAGTTTATTTTCTATAACATTTTCGAAATTATTTAAACAATGAGATAAATGCATAAAACCCTTCGAGTGTACCAATAATGTTAAAAGATTAATTACATCTGCACCATTTTTTGTGTCTGCAACGTTACCAATTCTTCTATTTTCTACATCAATATCTTCTTTTGTTACTTTTAAAGTATTTTTTACTAATAGTTCTTTGTCATCAACTCTAGTCAATATATTGCCAGGTGATTGATAATTTTTAGTTAATTTATTAATATCCTCAATTAAATACTGATTTGTAAGAATTTGGTGGTTAACAAGTTCACCCTTGAAAGTGTTTAAACTTATTTTCACATTTTGTATAATCATAGCATCATTCTCTGATTTTGGATCACCTAGATTAGTTAATTGCTTCAATTGTAAGTCACGATTACCATCCTCATCCAGTAATCTGCTTTTGTTACTTCTATACTTCCGATATTACTTCCTTAGCTTCCAAAATTATTCATTTAGTATGCGCAAATTTTACTCAGCGAATATCTAAGTTCTTTCTTTACCTGAGAGATTCCTCATTTGTTTTCAAATCAATTAGTAAACTCCATGATTCTTTGTTGCTTGATTGATAAATTTTTCGTTTTTCCGGTCAGATGCATGGTTTTGTCTGATTCGATAAATTTCTTTTGGGTTACAAAACTTGAAACATGCAAAATAGTTACAGTTTAATTGTATAATTTTACTACTACTACTACTACTAAAAACTCACCGCAGCACCGAGCCGCCTGAGGTCAAGGCAGCTACGCACGCTCCTCCTCCACCCCAATCTATTCAAAGACTCCCTTGTTACGCCCGCCCATGAAGTTCCCATTTCCTTTAAATCTTTCTTTATTACGTCCTCCCACCCCAGACGAGGACGACCTGCTTTCAGTTTTGCCCTAGACGGTTGGCCGAAAAGAACAATCTTCGGTAATCTTTTATCCTTCATCCGCACAACGTGCCCTAGCCACCTCAACATTTCTTTCACTATAGCCCTAGAGAGCGGTATTGAATCACATTTTTCGTATAGCCTATTGTTTGAAATACGGTCAGTCAGCCGGGTACCCAGGACAATCCTTAAGCAATTTCTCTGGAAAACATCTAGCAAATCCTCATCCGCTTTTCGGAGCGCCCATGCTTCAGAGCCATATTTGACCACTGTCATCACTGTAGCTTCTAATATTCTAATCTTGGTTTGCAGACTTATCTTCCTATTCTTCCAAACTTTTTTTAACTTTGAAAAAACACCCCGAGCCTTCGCTATTCTACTTTTGACATCTTCACTGCTCCAACCATCTTTACTAATAATACTACCAAGGTAAGTGAAGCTGTCCACTTGATTAATCTTTTCATTACACAATTTCACCTTTTCATCTTCACTTATTCTTAGCCTTAGTGACTTAGTCTTTTTAAAATTAATTTTCAAACCTATTCTAGCACCCTGAACTCGCAAAACCTATTAAACTTCATTCATTTTGCTCACACTTTCATCTAGGATGCTTCAATTATCAGCATAATCTAAGTCCAGGAGACTTTTTCCTCCCCATTTGATTCCGTGGTCTCCCATTGCCTTTCCTGTGCTCCTTAAACCAAAGTCCATCAAAATAATCCATATAAAGGGGGATAGAACACAACCCTGCTTAACTCCTGATTTAATACAAAACCAGCTGCTAACCTCATTTCCTACCTTAACCGCAGCAGTGTTATTCTCGTACATAGCACTAATCACTTTAATGTATTTGTCTGGTATACCATACAAGGATAAAACCTTTACTAAAGCTCCTCTATCAACAGAATCGAACGCTTGCTCATAATCTATAAAACTGAGGACCAAAGGTGTTTGAAAACTTAGGCACTTCTCAATTATTAACCTAAGAGTGAAAATTTGGTCAACACATCCTCTACCTTTTCTAAAACCGCACTGCTCTTCTCTTAAAACTTTGTCTACGGCATCTCTCAGTCTAAAAAGTATCATATTACTAAGCAATTTGCTACCTACAGAGACTAGACTAATGCCTCGATAATTACCACACTCACTTTTATCACCTTTCTTATAAAGTGGCTTAATTAAGGTTTTCCTAAAATCGTTAGGTACTTCCCCTTTTTCAAAAATCATATTCATAATCTCGAATAACTTATTTCTAACCTCAGAGCCACCATATTTAAGAAACTCATTTACTACCCTATCAGCACCTGGAGCCTTATTATTCTTTAATCCTTTTAGTACTGTTTCTAATTCCTCCTCACAAAACAAATCTTCCTTCACATCCAAGGTATCACAAACTTTTTCATTTTCCTCTATATTTTTTCCTGCAACTCTATCTCGGTTAAGCAAATTCTCAAAATGTTCGGCCCATCTCGCTTTAGCTTTTGTCTTATCGCTAATTGCCACCCCATTCCTATCTTTAACTGGGACAAGTCCGGATTGACTACTACCTCTCAATTTGTTAACGTGCCAGTACAATATTTTACTATTATGCCGTCTAGCTGCATCTTCTAAATCCTCGGCAATTTTATCCATGGCCTCCACTTCACACCTCCTTAGTTCATATTTCAATGCTTTCTCCACTTTCTTTACATTTCTTTTGTTTTCATGTGATCTATCACTCAGATAATTCTTGTACAAGTCCTTTCTCCTTTCTATTAAACTTAAAGCTTTTTCACTAATATTCTTAGCTGCAGTTCTAGCTTTCTTCCCTAATACACCTTCAGCAACTTCACAAATTATTTTTCTAAAATTATTCCAACCATCTTCCACATTATCAAATTTTAAACTCTCAAGTTTAGTATTCAACTGTTCCTGGAAAGTTTCTCTCAAATTCTCATCCTGGAGTCTACTAACATCATAACTTCCCGGGAGGTAATTACCCTTCCGATATTTCAGCTTTAAATTAACCCTTGACACTACTAGATGGTGATCTTTACTTTTAACATCAATAGCAGCACTCCTATATACCCTAGTATCTTGTATTGATCCTGCCAGTCTTCGATTTACTATAACATAATCAATAAGGTTTGCTGTCTTACCATCACGTGAATACCATGTTAGCTTATGAGCCATTTTATGACCAAACACCGTATTGGTTATAACTAGATTGTTATACCTACAAAATTGCAAAAGTCTGTATCCATTACTGTTTTCTTTTCCTACACCAAATTTACCTAAGCTGGGATACCATCTATCCTTATTTCTACCAACCTGGGCGTTAAAATCTCCCAGCAATAACATCATATTTCTACCTGGGACCTTGTCTATTTGCTCCTATTCATCTGAGTCACTAGTATCTCCATCAGTCGGTTCTACAGGGGCGTATACTACTATAACTGATACTTTGAACTTTCTAGTCATAAAATGAGCAATTAGTATTCTATTATTAATACCTTCCCAGCCTAAACAAGACTTAGCAGCTTCCTTATTCATCATGAGCCCTACTCCCTGTCTATGTAACCCATCCTTCCTGCCTGAGTAAACAAATTCTATATCACCTAATTTCATGCTTCCTACCCCTGGGATATGAGTTTCTGAAACTCCTAATAGATCCAGTTCGAATCGTCTGAATTCGTCAGTCAAAATGTCGATACGATAGTCATTTTTTAATGTCGTAACATTCCAAGTTCCAATTTTCATGTTCTTTAAATCATTGAAATTTTTTTCGCCTCAGGAAAAGCAATGATCCCGGATACCAGTGCAGGACGGGGATCACATATCTTCTCAAGTCTACACCGAAGTGCTTAAGCCGGCTTAGAACCGGACAGCAAGAAGTCTCTGGGACCTCCATGAATGGAGGCTTTGTGCAATCCTGGGCCCATCTTGGTCACAACATGGTTTTCAGCGCTTGGCGATGCTCTTCTATCAACAAGAGTCGAAATCCTGCACAGACAATCTCAAGCCTATTACCTCCGACTCATTATATATTCATGCCTACAAATATTATGCTACTACGGGGAGGCAACCCGTAATAGATAAATTAGCTAGGAAGAGGTTTTTCAGCCCAAAGACGCCCATCAAAACATACCAATCCCAGAAGAATTGTCCATTAGTCAGAATCCCGTGCGAATGCTGTGTCGTTTACTAGGCTATAATTTCCTTGAGGGGCGCCACTCCTCAAGATCTGAGAAACGTAGATTATTGATGCATTTCGTTTTCTACCTCTCACGAATAAATCTTAAATTTTATCTAATCTTTTACGGTTACAAAATCGTCAATGATAACTAAATTTTGACACTTGAGATCTAGGTCATCTACATCAAGGATATCGCCTTTATCATTACTCACAACCAAAAGACCCATGTCTATTTTGTCTTCAAATACATTCATATTAAACATTAAATCTTATATTTATCTTCTTCAAGATCTTTAGCATACAGATAGATTGTTTAAAAGTATAAGTGATCATAATTCAAGTTCAAGAGTAAATTGGATTTACCACTCCCAGAGTTTCAGAAAATCAATAATCGAAACCGCCATTGAGGTGCTAGCAGATGTTTATTTTTAAAAAGATCTTAATTTTTTCTAAATTCATTCACTTTAATAGGTGCTTTTCCATCCATTTACTTAGTAAAAATATAATTAAGTAAAATTTTGATCGAGTAAAATTCAACTATGAAGCTTATAGCTTTGAGGCTTATAGCTTTACACCTTTGAAGTTTTTAGCCAATAGATTTGAAGCTTATAGATTTGAAACTTATAGCTTTTAGCTCTGAAGCTTATAGCTTAGAGCTTTGAAGCTTATAGATTTGAGGCTTATAGCTTTTAAACTTACAGTGTATAGCTTTGAAGCTTATAGATTATAACTTTGAAGCTTATAGCTTAACTTTAATTATGAAGCTTAATTTTAATACCTAACTAGATAAACTTTAATGCCTTAACTAGCTTAATAATACTTTAACTAGCTTATAGCTTCAAGAGATTAAATCCCCAGGGTACCGTGTTTACTTTATTTATCAAAACCTTTCTTTTATTGCCATTTGGATCTAAAGCTTTTTTATTTTGTTATTCTAGGAACATTATATGCTTGTTTGCTCGTAAATTATACTGGGTTTCCGATAACCTTTCCACCTTTCCGAATAGTACAAACCTATAATTTTGCTATATTATTTGGTCTTTAACGATATTCGTTTTGATACCTTTCAACTTTACCTTACTTTGGTTTTATCGTCACCATCCTTTAAATAAGCATATACTATTGATCTTAAACCTAAAAACTCTGACATTATTGTTCCAGATAATTCATCCTTCATCATCCCTATATATTTTTTATTGACTGCAGGGACTTTATAAGGGTTATCTTTTTATAATCCGAAATTTCAAATTTTTCTTGGAGGTCAGCTTTAATATCTTCATAAAAATCCTAACTTCGAATATCATAAATAAAACTAAATAAATCATAAATAAATCAATTTGGCATAAATCAATATTCTCATTATATTTTGGTTTCATGTGTATATAATTAAATTCAAACATCAGTAAATTAGATAATTCTAAAACAGCAAACCAAATGTAACTAGTTTTACCTAATTTCATGCTTTATATAACCATTCTAGCTAGTAGAAATCGATCGCTAAATATGATTTCCAATCTAAAGTTATATTTTTTATTTTTTTTTGTCCTTTTTCAACACTAGTGATTATTTCAATACTAACTCTTTTTCTAACATTTCCCATGGTTTTCCCCAAAACAAGCATTATTCATTTGTTTAAAAAATCTTTCTCGAAATTATTAATTCTCTTTTGTCATAATTTATTATTATGATTGATATATTTTTAAATAGGGTGACTCAGTAAATGCTAGTATTCTATGTACTTTTGCAATACTAATCCATGTTTTAAATAAAATTCCAAATTCTTAAAATGCACAACATAATTTATTTTATTATTTAAAGTTATACTTAATTTATATTGGAAATGTTCAGGAGCTAGTGGCAAATCTTCACGTAAATTGTTTAACTATCTTGGATATTCTACAACAACTCAATAAATTGCTCCCAAATTATCGTAATTCATTTCTGATTTAACGTAATCTTTTAATTATTGGTAATAGTCTAAGGTGTTGTTTTTCTTATAAATGGTTGGGTATATTAGTAAAAGTAAAGTGTTTTCATGTAAATTTTGCGACATTGCCCAACCATATAATTATTAGCACCTAAATACATTATATAATTTGAAGGTTATGTTTTATTACAGTTTTTTATATATTTTTTATTTGCTTTAGGATATCTTTTCATACCTGACATACACTTTTTCTTATTCCTTCTCAATAAAGGTAAACAAATCTTCATCAGAAAATGATGGAATTTGAGATTTAGACTGCTTGAGAAAAACTTTCCATATTAATCCTGGTGCTGAAAAGAAGTGCAGTGGATCTAGTTTATAATTATTTAAACATACATTTGCACAATTTTCAACTATAACTGATAAAACTAAAATATCACTTTTAGATATAATTTAGTATAATCTAAGAGTTTTTTTTTTACATTTAAAGAATTTCCAAATGGGTTTTGCTCTTCTATAATCTTCTTAAAAAATACTTTTCACTGTAAATCTAAAATATAACTTGTCTATTGAAGGCGGTTTTGTATCATTTATTTTTTTCATACTTATCAATACATTCATAGTGAAAAATTCCTTTCTTTATTATTTGTGTAAAGTTCTTCAGTATTTTTAAATCCATAAGAAGCATACTGAAAATTATTTCTTTAACAATTGCAGCTTACTTTACATTCACATTTAGCTAAATTTTCAGAAAGCCGATCTACGGATGAAGCCATAAAACAGAGTGAATCAACTAAACGCATTTGGTATTGGGTTTCATTAAAATGTTTCTTCTAAAACTATACAAGACCCTCCGCTGAAAAAAAATACGGTTATCAGGTACTAATTCTCTAAAAAATAAACGAGAGTCATATTTTAGGAGATTATGCATTACAATAAGGATATATCTAGGAATTCTAAAGTTTTTATTACATTCTGCATGAGTAAATCTATGTATATTACCAGGCACATTATCGTGATCTAAATTAAAATTATTATCTTCAATTTCCTTTTCACAAATATGACAGTTTTTATTACTTGTATTATTCCATTTTTTTTACTTGTTCTTGTGTATAATCATGACCTCTCTGTCTATTTTCATACTCATTGGCTATTTCTGTACACGCTTCTGGTATGGTAGTTATAAAATGCCCACTAGCATCTTCACCAAATTATTCATAATATTTTTTTTGTTGTATCAAAATAACAACATACTTGGAATCCATAAGCTAATAAATTTTGATCTGCTATTTTAATTGTCTTTTTACCTTTCGTTTCATTAGATTCTTCATTAAACAATTCAAATCGGCTATTATGCTATAAGGGACTTTCATTTGTTTAGCTATATTTTAAAATTCAATTTTAGATGCTGTGTATGGCATAATGATGTCAGATCTTCACCATCTTCTTTTTTATCATGCTTTTTAAATGTTTCTTGTTTGTTAAAGCGCCTTCAGTAAAATGTACATAGACAAATTTTCTATTTAGTTTTTGATATTTGTGATGCAAGTAATCTATTTAAACCATTCAATAAAATGTAATGATTATCAAAATAGAGCAAATTAATAACATTTGTAGCAGTTTTTAAATTGATATTAGTTTTAGGAGCTCTAACCACTTTATTTTTTCTCATTTCAAATCAACAAATTTTAATATTATGTTTGTTTTCAAATTTATAAATATCTTGAATTTCCATAGGAAAATTAGAAATCCCTTTAAGATTGAATTAATTTTCATAGGGTTTATATGTTGATAGTCTATCAACATTTTTATTATTCCCTGGGTAAAGATAAGAGAGTATTTGCCAAAAAAGCATTTACTATCATTATTCTTTATATTAATACATGCTTTTTGGATTTCTACAAATTCAGGTATTTCTTTATAAATACCTCCTATATAATTTGGTAATCTTGTTATTCTATAGTCTATTCCATTGACTCTTTCAAATTTTAATCCTGATCTGGGTGTATTCTCTATGACCAATTTATGTATGTTACTGCGATTACTATTTACCTGACTTTGTTTGATGTCACTATTTTTTATTAAAAATCAAGGAATAGCTATGATAATGGATAGGTTCGAGCTCTTCATTATCCTTCTGAAAGTAAAATATTGCACGTGTTGTAAATTAAACTCTGTAACTATCTCTATAGTTCATTCTATTTTTTAAATCTCTAACAACAGAATCAAAAAGTGATCCAAAATCAACTCCATTTGCATTCATTGAAGTATTAACTGTAAAAATATTTTCCCTCACCCATTGAAAACTTGGATTATTATCGTGTTATTCTTCTTTAAACATATACTCTGGGATACTTGGAACTTCTCGTATTTTTCTTATTTATAAATAAATTTGAAATATCAGTATTCCACTCTTTTTTAACACTCTCTGTACCAGTTACATCTCGAATTAAGTTTCGATATTTTTCAATATCCTTTCACTTATTTCTATTTGGCTATTAAAATAACTTTCTACTTTATTCTTCACTTCATTATAAATCCCAGCATATGAAATCGGTTTTGATTTTAAATTTTTTTAAGTTCAATAATATCTTTACTCCGTACACTATTAAATTGAAGTTTAAATATAAAATAATATTATTTTTTTCTTTTATTTCATTTTCTAGCCCTCTTATTAAATCTGGAATGATCTTAAATCTTCAGGGTCTCTTATCATCTCGATGCTTTGTATTACGCTCTAACTAGGGTAGATTATCTTCATGTAATATTTTATTATTAAGATGATTATTTATTTTATTTAATAGTTCTTTTCTACCAGCAGCTTTTTCATCAAATAATTTCGCTGCTGCTAGTAATTCATGAGTTGTAGAACGAGAGAGTTTATTTTTTTCTTGACGAATATGGATTTTCGTCGTTAACAGCTTTATATCACTTCTACAATATCTGTCATTTATTTGGAGCAGATTTTATTAAACAAAATTCCAAATCTTAAAAAACAGTCAAAATTGAGGAATTTTATTCCTTTCTTTTTAATATTCTTGAGACTTTCTTGAGGACGTGGACACCTGTTAGTGTTTATTAATACGTATAATAATTTATATTTATTTAGTAATTTAAATCTGTAATAAATGGAGATTCATTGTATGCGTTGTAAGAAGGTGACTGCAACCGAGTCTTTAACTCAGACAGTTTCAAAAAGAAAGATGTGCCAATGTTTGAAGGTCAACTCTTTGGTTGCAAGCAAAATTGTTTTTTTTTTAAAAAGAAGCAATGAGCAAAAACTCCGGATAAAATAATTGGTATTTGTATAGGCAAGAGTAGCGTAGAAAACGAAATTTTAGAACTCTATTATTCAAATTTTTAAGGAATTGATAATTTACATAGAAAATTAAAAGAACATGGTTTTAATTTTTAAAAAGCTAAAATTAAAGAAGTTTTGCAAAATCAAAATAGTTATTCTTAGCCCATCCAGCTTATCATACATGTAAAAGAAGACGCCTATACATTCATAGTGTCGATGATCAGTGGCAAGCAGATTTGGTTTATGTGCAGCAATATAAAAGTAAAAATAGTAATTTTAATTGTATTCCCACAGTCATCGATTGTTTTAGAAAATATGCTTGGTATATTCCTTTGAAGGATAAAACTGGTAAGGAAATTATTAATGCTATTACGGATTTATTTAAAAATAGGAAGCCTAAAAAATTACAAAGAAATAAAGGTAAAGAATTTGTTATGAAAAACATTCAAGTATTTTCTAAGAGTCATGAAATTCATTGGTTTTCATCTGAAAGTGAATTGAAAACTCAAATTGTTGAACGGTTTAATAGAACAATCAAACATAAATGATGGAAGTATTTTATTTATAACAACACAAAACGCTGTATAGATGTATTACCTCTTTCGTTGACAATTATAACAATTCTTATCATCAATCCATCAAAATGAAACCAATAGAAGCGATTTAAAAAGGAAATTAAAACAATGTGAACACTAATTTATTTCCTGATGTTGAAATTCAACACTCCAGAAACAAATTCAATGTTGGTGATTTGGTTAGAATTAATAGGATAAAGGGTGTTTTTGGTAAAGGCTATCATCCAAACTATACAACAGGAATATTTCAAAGTGCTACAGTTAAACATACAACCCCTATAAGGTATAAACTGTCGTATAAGGCTGGTGAACTCATTATTGGTGGTTTTTATGAAAAAGACCTCTTAATTGTTATTCAATGAAAACTTTCATTTAATAAATGGATCCCATAAAGTTGAATAAAATATTAGCGAGTATAGTCCAAGAACGTTTATAGTCCAAGAACGTTCCTTAGAGCAAGCTGGATATCGTGACTATGCTGAAAAGCTGGGTGCTCCAATCATTGAAGCAAAAGATAGAAATACTAACAAAATTACGGATAAAGTACATGAAAATTACATTAATTTAAGAAGACAAATACAACCATTGGATCACTCTTTAACCAACGCACTAACAAGTCACTCAAGTCAAGCTATTTTATCCCCAAATAAACCAAATTTCATTGCTTATATCGATTCTGGGATAGATAAACAACTTTTGAGAGAAATCAAAAAGGACTTTGATCCTAAGGGATCCTATTTTAAAATGCCTAGTTATTATTTAGAAAAATTAAACATATTTAACAGATGCTATAGATAAACCCGGAATACTTAATTAAGGACATGGAGGAATGATGAAAGGTTATAAATATGGTGGATTAGATAAAAAAAAGTCTCAGTGCGTAAGAATCTTTAGAACAAGGTTAAAAGCTATTAAAGATAATTTTAATGTTATACAACCTCAGCAAGGAACTGTAATTTACATGAATACAAATGATATAATTGAAAAACTATACATATTTCCTGCTCGATTCATTATTCAAAAACGAAATTATTAAGAAAAATGACTTTAATCCAATTTACAACAGTTAACTCAGAATTTGAGTTTTACGAATAAAAATAATATTCTAAGAAATGTTTTTGATTAGTATTAGTGGTAAAAAAAAATGAAATCGAACAGTCATATACAAGTAATCCAATCACATTAGATCGAAACTCTGATTATAAAATAACTTTGACTCTATGTACACTTTGGTATTCATGGTATAAAATTAGTGATCAACTTTAAAATAATACGTTTTAATACAGGGGAACAAATAAGGATGAATGGATAAATTTTGCCATATGTAATGGGTTTTATGATGAAAAGGGTTTATATTATTTCCTAACTCATTATTTCAATTCATCCCTAGATCGATGCTCAATCATTATATGATCCAATCTAGCAACAACGAAATACGTTATTATTTTGAAAGAGAATTATAAATTTAGGTTTAACAGGGATTTATTTTTTATTTTAGGATTTGAAAATGGAGTTGAACTAAGTATTAAATACAATTAAGGTACTAAAGTTCCTAATATTACAAGAAATGTTGATAAAATACACTGATAAAAAAACAGTGATAAAATTCACTGATCATTAGTGGATAGTTTCATTGTGAATGAGAATGCAACCTCTGATGTGGTCTGGAGTTTTTCTCTAAAAAACAGAACCTGGAACGCTACTCTGAAAGATTCCTATAGAAAGGCAATATCTTCCAAAACAATCGAAACGAATAAATAAACGCGCTAAAAATGACTTAACTGATCAATAAGGTAGGTTAATTGATCTGAATGAAGAGAATATTGAATATGTCTCGGATTTGAAAAAAAGTCTAATAAAATTATTTAATAAAATCTATCTATAATAAATGTTGATCAATAAGAAACAATTATTGTATACAAGACACTATGGTAGCGGGATTGGTAGTTTTTCTAAAAATATTGTCAATTCTCTATTATTCAAGACGTACATAAAAATTTAAAAGATGAAGCTTGTACCATGTATAACACTATGATTAAACCTCGATTAGAATTATATAAAAATAGAGTGGCTGAATATGGAAAAGATTGGATAGATTATAATCAAAGAGATTTAAATGATGTGGGATCTCTAAAAAATATAGTTTCAAATAACAAGAAATATTTCAATAAACATCTTGATGAATAAAAGAAAGTCTTATTGGATGCAATGATTTTAGGGAAGGATCTTGAACTAAATCCCCGGTGATACTCTTGTTGACACCCTTAGTGAAAAGTGAAGATCCACCTTCGATGTTTGAAAGTCTTTTAAAGTTTATTTAATAATTTATTCCGCATATAAACGGCAGTGAATCAAATTATTGCTCCTTATTGGGAAATATTTGAAAAGTTTATTGTTGATTATCTTACAACAAAATATGAATATACAGAAATTAGAGAGAACAATGTGAATGTATCTCTACAATTAAATTATAATTTCATTTTGAAAGATCTGGAATCTTTGATTCTACCAAACGATAGTTATCTTTATGCAAAAGTAAAAATAACACGATCGGATGGAAAAATATGCGAAATAATGCTGAAGTTACTATAACAAATAATGCATGCATATATTCAGAAATGCTGAATATATTATCAATGGATAATGTGTTATAATGTGATATATAATGGATAATGTGAAAGTATGGATTATCTAGGCGTAACGACTACTGTTAAAAATTTATTAGAATTTTCAGATGACTATAGTCGAAGTGCAGCTCCTAATATGCTTTGGTATGAAGGTAAAACCCAATCTGTTGATTCCTTTAAAGCAGAAAATGAGTTTGAAAGCACTTTTACACCTGTTGCAGCAGGTGTTGGCACAGTTACAACAAAACGAAATAACGCTTTTAATAGTGGTTTATCTAAAAGATTGAATAAAACAAAAGAAACTTACGTGGTTAGATTTTATTTACCATTATCACGATTATTTTGATTTTCTCAAGATGTCAATTGTGTTCTTAGAGGCGTTACACATCAAATTATATTAAATAGAAACGATTTTTCCAATATGATTATAAAATCCGGGGCTCAAAATTTTAAAGCAGATGCAATGCATTTATCATGGATGTTACTAGAATTACATCCAAGTTTACCCATAGCGACTCAAAGAAGCAGGATTAACGCAGAAGGTGGAAAAATTAAAAGCTTGATTAGGAAAGTGATAAATAAAACGGATAAAGAATTAACATGGAGGGTAGACAGTGAACGTTAGAATGCAACAAAAATTATTATTGTGTTACAGAAATCTGAAAAAGATAACAGTTATACGCAAAAAAACATGGTATTTGACCATATGAACATTAATAGAATTTAAGTGAGAGTAAACGGATATAAATATCCGCAAGAAGATTTGAAATTTGATTTCAGTGATGCTAATGAAGATTACTCTAACGCTTACCAACGATTTTTACAGTCAGGATATAAACATAAAAATGTTGATTGTGGAACAATTGTAAGTTACAATGATTTTAAAACAGTATATCCTTTATTTTGTTTGGTGTTTCAAAGCACGAATCAAATATTTATTGGAATGGATCAACTGCTGATATAGAAATTAGACTTCTATTAGATCAAGTACCTGCTGATCAATACAAAATTTACTGCGTTATATCTTAAGAAAGAAAGCAATCATGGAAGTCATTGATAGTCAATTATATATTAATCTATAAATTACTTTCGATTTGCAAATTTGTTAAATAATCATTAAACAGTAAACACTAAATATAGAAATAAACTCGTTATCATTATTGATTTTAAAGGTGAAATGGTTTGCCTATTTGCACCTAAGCGTTTTGATTCTAATGCAGCTGATCTTGAAAATAAATTTGAAAATTAGATAAAGGTATGATTTTAAAGGTTAATAAAAGAAAAAATAAAGATAATATAAATTATTTAGATGTTGATATTGAACAATCCACTAAATATTAAATTATGTTAAGTCATTACATTTTTATTAATAATATAGGAAATTTATTGAATATAAGTAAAATGTGCAACAATTTTGTATGTCCCGACCTGTTTTGATGCTAAACGTTACGATGGCAAATGCTTGAAAATGCAGATTTTTCATTTGAAAATTTTGTAAATTGTGTTGAGAAGGGGGTAAATTGATGGGGTGATTTAGGCGAGAGGGTTCCTGTATATTACAATACTACTTTACACCGTACGAGCACTTCCTTAAACCAATGTATTCACAATAGAAAACACCAGACATCCTTGAAAATCATTGAGCTCACTGTATCTGATGATAATATCTTCGGGCAATTTGCAGTTTTTTTTATATCAAATACCTGGCAGACAGTATATATCACCGGAAGCTGAGATACCTTGCGCAATGGAACTGTCCTTCAGGAACCATTGTGTTTTTTTATCGACAATATGAATGATTACGCAATACCAGATATTCGACAGACCAGATGTGATGAGAGTTCTTGCTGTCAAGAACCATTGTATTGTTTCACTGACAACATGAATGATTACTCAATACCAGATGCTCGACAGACCAGATGCAATGGAAGTACTGGCCGTCAGGAACCTTTGAATTGTTTCACCGACACCATGAATGATTACGCAATACCATCAGGAACCATTATATTGTTTCACCGACAACATGAATGATTACCCAATACCAGATGATTTACAGACCAGATGCAAAGGGAGTACTGGCCGTCGAAAACCTTTGAATTGTTTCAGCGACAACATGAATAATCACGTAATACCAGATATTCAATAGATCAGATGCGATGGGAAAAATGGCTATCCGGAAACATTGTGTTGTTTCACCGACAACATTAATAATTACACAATACTAGATGCTCGACAGACCAGATGCAATGGGAGTACTGGCCATCAGGAACCATTTTATTGTTTCATCGACAAGTTAAACTAGGAATAGTTCATACTAAAGAAAAGTTGAGGGGTTGGCAAAAACCTTAGAGGGGGGACTAGGGCCCTGGAGGGTGATATGGGGCCCTTGAAGGGGACAAGGGGCCCTGGAAGGGAGAATGGGGCCCAAATTCATGCGCAAGCCCAAGTAATGGAAAACTGATGAACTCAGTACTATTACATACCTGGCTGGTTGTAGTCACTACTATGTTTTAGGAACGAAATAAGTGTCACTGACCGTTAAAAGATTACGTCTGTCGAGCAAGCATCTGAATTTACTGTGGTTAGCATATTCTTGGAATGATGCCAAAAGAGGCACCCAGAAACAATTGACTGATAACATTCACCATATATCCAACTCCAATTGAGATGTCGATTGCGCAAATAACTTGATACAATGATGCTTAACACTAGTTGGCTAGTGCCCAGAAGCTATGTATTGACTGCCTAGAATGTATTTCTAAGATCAAAACATCATCAATGACATGTTATCTCAGTCGACTAACGGGTCGTTCTTTTACCATAGAGAGTCTTAAGTCTCACGTTCAATTCCTACGCCAGTCATAAATTTCATTAATTCAATGGAAAAACTGCTTAGAAGCTAAAAATGTGTCTTTGCGAAAGAAAACATATCGACAAATCAAAGTTGGCATACTAATATTTCTAGGAATGTTCTTATCTCGAAGATCAGACGCAATATGAGTACTGACCGTCCTGACCCATTCTATTGTTTCACCGAGTAATAAAACCTGCAGAACATATTTTCCAGGAATTGTTAATATTTGCCATTTAAATGTATCCTTCACTGGAAGCCTTACATAATATACCTTACGCAATAGGAGTACTGGCCACTCGGAACCCTTGGATTGTTACACAATAAACTTGGCAAACAATTTTACATTTGTATTCATTACCAGAAGCCTTACGCAATGCATCTTACGCAATGGGAGTACCTGCTGCTCGGAACCATTGGATTCTTACACAGTAGACTTGGTAAGTAACGTTTCGAATGTATCCATCACCAGAAGCCTCACGCAAGATACCTTACGCAATGGGAGTACTGGCCGCTCGGAACAATTGAATTGTTACACAATAAACTTAGTAAGCAAAGTTTCATGAACGGAAGTCTTACGGAAGATACCTCACGCAATGGGAGCACTGGCCGTTCGGATTTATTAGATTGTTGTACAGTAAACTTGGCAAGCAATGTTTCCAGGAATGTTGTTGTCTCAAAAGACCTGATGTGAGGGATTTGCAGCTCTGATAGTAAATTAGGGCATGTGTGTTTCAGGACGTGTCAAAGGGATACGATGGGTTAGCAACTCCAATAGTACGTCGGTGTGTGTGTGTGTTGCAGGACGTATTAAACGGATACTACCCATGTCTTGTGCATGATATAGAGTATTTAGATTGAATGAAAATTACATTATTAGAAAGCGTAATTTTCTTCGTATATTATTATTGAACGGAGAAGAATTTTCTTTTTGGAGTTCAGGAAAGGGCAGTCCCTAAAAACATTCTAGTATACTTGCTTGGAAAAAATTAGAATTCTGCTTAAGAGAAGTCCCATTGAATACTTTGACACCTTTGGAATTTTCCTGTTGTTCTAACTGACTTGATTAAAATCTTTGTGGACACAGGATGCACATTATTTATACTGTAAGTACACTGATTAGACAGCCTATTGCTTAACAATTAGTAAGGGATAATAGGTTTCCTTTGTTTTAAACTAGCCTCTCGTCAGCTTTTTGAACTAATGACATATATAAGATCCTCTAATGCTTTTTACCAAAATTGCTTTGAAAAGCTCCCTTTGGTGCTGGTAAATTTGCTACTGGGCTTTTTGTCTTTGAGACAGTCAGCCTACGCTGAGACTAACGAAATGAAATTTTGGGTATCGAACATCCTTAAAGGATGTCATTATTTTCACAAGCTCCTGCTCTTAGAATTTCAAGGCTTATCCTTTCCACCAGTAATATTAAAGGGTGGGTTTCCTTCTTTTATCTTCTATACACTAGAATCTCATTTGTTGACAAGTCAACAGAATGCGTCAGTTTCTTGGAAACGATTCCTTTTTTATTTTTTATGAATTTTTTTATTTACTTTTGTTTTTTACAACCTTTTGAGAGAAATTCATTGTATTTTGAAAGGTAATCCTTTTTTTATTCAATCTCTCTCTTATCATTAAATTCCAATAAGAATAAGACTGCTAAAAATTCGAACAATTGATTTATCCTACTAGAATCCGGAATGGAATAGAATCTCTTATCATATTTTTACTAAGAAATAAATATGATTCCGCTAATGTTCCTACAAGGAAGAGATTTTCCAGCAATCATTGCTTGTATTTTCCACCCATTAACTCAACACGAGAACGAATGGAATAGAAAATCATAATAACATTTTGTCACCTTTACCAAAGTGCCATCTCAAGCTGCAAAAAAAGGAAAACAACACATACAGTATCAACATTCTGTAGCCATATATTAGATAATTAACTTTTTTCCCAATGCAACTAATCATGCAGCCAGCTTTGCCAGATCTCACCTCTCTCTACTCGCGTGAGTCGGTAGTATAGACCAAGACCGTATCCAGGAGAGGGTCTAAGGGGGTTTGACCCCCCCCCTCGAAATTTTTGTCTGACTTGTGAAAACGGAACAAAAATGATATAAACAAATTTTTGATGTGATTTTTAAATTTTTTTGTAAAACCCCCGAAAAAATTCTTTTTTACTCCCCTCCCCTCAAGAAAAACTGAATACGGTACAGAAATTTAATTCTTTTAAAAGGGTTTCAATTCACTGTAGTAGGACCTGAACCATCATAGGGCGTAAATACCTCGCTTCTCAGCAAAATTTTTTATCCCGTCACTTGAATTGCTTCATTGTGCAGCTCTGGTGTTGAGTCTTGGTGTTGAATCGTAAAAAAAAACCGTTTCGCTCATTCCCTTTCCTGCTTCTTCAAATAAAACGTAATTCAGGTTTTTAATCATATTTGGGCTGCACAATCCGTGAAAAAAGTAGTCCATTTTTTCTAATTCATTGACTTATTTGCTTGAAACATAAGCAAAAAAGAAACACTTTTCCGATGGAAAAAAAACAAAGTTGAAACATACAAAAGAAAGATTGCCATTGCATATTTAACGTACATTAAAAAAAAACTAAAATCAACTGAGAATATTTCTCGATAAGCTTCGGATTATGCATAACCAGTGGTTTACTAAAATCACCCATCCAACGCCAAAAAAAAAACAACAATGTTATATTTGTTCTTTTAGTAGCCAAAACGTCTGGCAGATTAGCCCGTAGAATATTTTTTAAATATCTGTTTAGGATCAAAAATCAAGTGAGTCACTAGACTGAGCTCAATCTACTAATGTCGTACCAAACACAGTAAACTCACACCATGTTCAAACATAATGAAATAGCTATTTTCCACCGTTGAAACGTACTAGAACACACTTTGATTTAACTGTACAATAATATACACTAATAAACAATAATAACTGCAAAATAATATTTAATTCTGTTTTTCATAATAAAAAGGATGAACTTAAAACAAATTCAGGGTTGTAAATATAAGCGGCTTCTTTAATATTGAAGGGTGTTTTCATCAACGGTATTATTTTGTGATGAATAATACATCAAAGGCATTATTCATCACCCGAATTCATTGACTAGATCTGAGTCAAAAATCACCCATTGGTTCAACAATGCAGTCTTCGGTCAAATTAATGCTGAGTAAAATCTGAAAAATACCTACATTTTGCCCTCTGGTTTACCTCCCACAGAACCCTTGTCCCACCACGCATGGCACGCCTCCATCCAAACTCCAGGAAAGGATGCTTTAAGGATTGGCATTAAAAAACTTGAAAAAAAGGATTTTAGAAGACTAAAGCAATAGAATTTGAACTCTTATTTCCAAATAAAAGTAATATTTTGATAAAAAAAAAGAAATATCAGTTGATGCAACAAAAAAAAAAGTCTGCAGCTATTTCAGAGACAAGATAATTATGCTTAGTTCCTGAGTGCCCACTCTGCACTCCGTCCCATGTCACTGCGTCCACGACTTAGTGCCCACCACATGGAACGCCCACCGCACGGAGCGACCACTGCACGGAGTGACCACCTCTCAGAGTGTCCATTCACGGAGCGTCCACAATACGGATCGTCCACAAAGTAGTAGTAAACCACATGCGGTAGTATGTATTAGCCCAGCTTTTACTTCAAAAAGAGGGCTA
Source organism: Artemia sp. Kazakhstan ARC1039 (assembly GCA_029168905.1). Classification (NCBI taxonomy): domain Eukaryota; kingdom Metazoa; phylum Arthropoda; class Branchiopoda; order Anostraca; family Artemiidae; genus Artemia; species Artemia sp. Kazakhstan ARC1039. Next base: position 31,731 of record JAQQPU010002935.1, on the reverse strand, counting down.
GGTTTACGAGAAGGGGATTCTTACAGATACTGGACGTGTTCAATTACAAAAAGTCAAACATGTTTCCCAGAGAAAGCAAAAAAATTCGTATGAAAATCTGCCCGTATTTCCGCATCCAATCAAATGGAAACTGCGTTGCGGAGTTCACAGGTGCGGCAAGAATTTCGCTGCCCCTGGGAACCATGCTTAATGAGGTGCGGAATCCACAAGAGACAACTACGAATCATGCTCCGATTCGTCGTCCTTTGTCAATTTGCAAAACATTGTCCAGACGGTTCTGTTGCTTATTTTTCCCGCTCTTTCTCCGAACAAAAATAAGGTGTTGCAGGCCGAAAATATATTTATCGTCAAATTACAAAAATAATTACAGTTTAATTTCCAAATAACACTTCCAAATAGTCAATAATCACGATAGTGAAACTACGCTAAACTACCGTCGAAAGTCTACAGGCCACTAAATCTTTGTGCCTTCTTTAAGAACTGACGTACAGAAATTCGGTTTGCCTCAAACTCGCGTTTCAGCTCTTCCAGCTTTTTATCCTTCAGGACCCACTTATTTAATCGCTTTCTTACAGCTGCCCCACACTCAATTTGAAGAAATTCGCTATCCATCTCACTCTGCAGCTCCGGAATTACGGATAGAAACCGAAAAAATCTGGGCTTCGGTGACAGGCGCTGGTTGATCATGCGGTGCCAGCCTTCCACGCGATTATTCGTCCTCGGGCCTGAATTTTGGTTCTGGTTCCAGTGTCTCGGCGGGAACTGTGATCTTGCACTCATCCATGTACCTAGAATAAAATAGTTCTTATTAAAGTACCAGACGCAGCATTTTCAACATTATCAGCATCGGTTCCTGAATATCGCTACTTAGTAGAACAAGGTTGAAGCCACCGAATGGATCCCAGCCTGGTTACGCCGGTTCAGGACTAAATTGACTGACGTAGCAATTTATTTGCACTCGAATGAATTTGTCCGGAATTCTTTTTTTTTCTTTTATCGAAGGTTTACGGTCGTGAAAAAACTTAATTAGGTGACTCATTCTACAGGGAATACCTTTTTAGAGGTCTGGAAAATTCTTTTCTCTCGACTGGTTCACTTGTTAGCCTTGTCTTTCGGTAGTCTTAGATGGGAAATACATCAGCGCCTTAGGAAAGTCATTGACAAGGATGGTCAGAATTACTGTCCGATACTCTGAAAAAGTGTTCGGCGGTAGTTTAAGCCTAACTAATAAAAATCAAACCTACCATCCAGATAATTCATGAATTCATGAATTCTCGGGACACTCGGTGCGTTCGCCTTCAACCCGATCGACGTAAAGGGGATGCAACGCTGCGGAAGAAAAGCCAGGGCCAAAGCTTGCCTGTAGAATGACGAAAAGGTCCTGTCCCTCCCATATGTCGACTGTAGTCCCAGCTTCTGCACCTTGCGAAGGGTTGCCTGCGCAAAGTGGAAAAAGCAACCACTATGCTGTGATCCAGGAAATACATCTAGAGACCCAGATATCATTGCTGCTTCGAAGTTGGAGTATAACTGTGGTCGGAGAGCTGCGATGTTCATCCCTAGATCTTCAACTTGTTCTGTAAGAAGAACAACATTAATACTAAGCACAGATCTTACTTCAAACAAAAAATACAAAATTCCAAATTTTTGCAGATAGGAGCTTGAAACACCTACAGTAGGTTTTTCGGTTACGCTGAATCTGATGGTTTGATTTTCATTCAGATTCTATCACTTTTAGGGGGTATTTCTTCCTTTTTTCGAAAATAAGGCACATTTTTCAGGCTCGTAACTTTGGATGGGTTTGACTAAATTTGATGAGACTTATATATTTGAAATCAGCATACAAATCTAATTCTTCTGATGTATCTACTGATATCAAAATTTTATTTCTTAGAGTTTCGGTTACTATTGAGCCGGGTCGCTCCTTACTTACAGTTTGTTACCACGAACTATTTGACACAACATAAAAAGATACTTACCTTCATTGATTAAATTCATAGGAGGATCAGCTTGGCCAGCCTTAGTCATCCTTGTTGGAACTAGCACAAAACCTGACATTATTGGATAATATTTTAAGAACACTAGTTAGATGTGACTGCAATAAACTGGCGAACTGGAGGAATAATACATGGGTTATATATGGATGGCCTTCAGGCTTTAAACTAATTCATTTATTTCAACTGATCTTTATATCCACAAATTAGCTGTTTATAGTCAACCAGAATCGAAATTGAGTAGAGTATTTCATAATTTCCCGAATTTCCTTTTTGTCACTCCCGACAAAGATGCCGCTGCTAAAAACAATTGCACCTTTCCATTTCGTAAGACACGAGAACTCAAGCCTCCAAAAATAAGTAGAACGTAAGTAGATAAGTAGANGGGGTGGAATTTCAGCAGAAGGAGGAAATGGGAAATGTTTGTTTTTGCCATTTTTAAGTCGACAGTCGGTTTTTATTCTCTGGTATTAGAAAGAAAAAAAGAAGAAAGTAATGAAAAGTTCTCGGAGTGCCCTAGTAACTTAAAGGGGGGGGGGGGGTAAAGGAGGGTGAAAATGGTCACGAAGGGCTTAGATTTTTATCTTTTTCTTTAAAAAAATGTTCAGTATAATTAAAAATTTCAAAAGAATTACTTACAATGCCAGAAACATTACTAATGCTCCGTTCACCCATATTTATGAGGTCAATAGCCCTTCGATACAACAGTCCATGAACCGAAAAACTGAGTAGGCGATGATTTATCGTTTAGTATGTATTCAAATCTTAACCAGATAATACGATGAAAAGGTAAGTCCTTACCCTGTATAGATTAACTTTATTCTTATTTTATCAGTTTACTCAGGTACGGGTGCTGTGCCACATTTATCTCACCTTGAAGAAAAAGCTTGGCGTTATCTGTGCTGAAAAATTTGACTCCCATAGAGTTTGTGCTTAGTACTTTTTACATTTGAAAGTCCAGATTTACGGCAATCCTAGTTGTGTAAGTTAGTTTCTTTACTGACAACGAGCGTTGCTTACTCCAGTTCAGGTGGATAATAGGCCTTATTGACCTGGCTCATTTTGGGCTACGGAGATACTGTAATGCAGTTCAGGCACCGATAGGTTAACGGCTATAAAGTAAGGTCCTGAAATGCAGGGTGATGCGAGGGAGTGTTCAATCCGTTTTTGGTGTTGGCAACATTGTTTCAAGTTTCCTGCGAACTTACACTTGTTTCCTGACTTGTTTGACCTTTTTGCTTGGCAATCTTCTGAAGATTGTTGATGCTTTCTTCGCCAGTCCAGCCTCGCTCAGTAGGGGTATTTTCACTGTCGCTGCAGTTGACAACATCGACTATAATCTCTCCTCTACAACTGCTACCGATTCCATTCATGGGACAGCCATTTCTTTAATACAGCTTCCAGCAGCCGACCTGCTCCGAGGGAACAGCTCTCTTCGAAGCAGAAAGAGCAGTTTGGAGCATCAAGAACAGTCCAAAGCCTACCGAGAGAATATACCGAAGTCCCTCCTGCTCGTTTACACATAGCACACCCGTTAGTACCTTGTATCGCACCGATAGACGAACCATCCATCACTTGAGAGCATCCTGTGAACGTAGAAGAAGATTGGTTGAATCATGTTAAAGAAGTAGTAAAGAAACACAACGGAAGTGCTTCGATGCCGGTCTCGTGGGCTGCATTCCACTTCAACAGGCAACCGACGGTGGACAATCCAAAACGCACGATCCCACTGTTACCTTTTTTTAAGCATCAAGCGTATTCAGTAGCGAAGATACTTCATACTATGGATTTTATTAAGACAGTTGTCGCGTATCTGAACCCAGGTCAGACTCCAGTTTTGACAGCTGATCAGCCGCTCTATGCG
>JAQQPU010002935.1:0-23660 GCA_029168905.1 Artemia sp. Kazakhstan ARC1039 | reverse complement strand
TGTATCTTCCAGTTCCATTGTGAACTGCAGATTCGAATAAAAAGAGTTCAAAGGTGCCAGAAAATCTCTTAGAGAGTGATGTTAATGCTCCCAAACCGAAAGGATATTATCAACGAAACGAAACCAGATAGAGTGTTTTAAGTGGAAACTATACAAAGCAGATTGTTCTATGAAATCCATGTAAAAATTTGCCAAATAAGGAGACAAAACTGTGCCCATGGATAGGCCCATAATTTGAAGGAAAATTTTTCTCAGAACTTAAAATGCGAAGAGAACTTGTTGCAAAGACGAACAGCCGTCATTACTGTGTCAATTTCCAAAGTTTTGTAATCTGACTAAGCAGAATTTTCCTCTAATTTTCTTTGTAAGGCCTGCTCACATTTATGGACATCGTATGAAGTGTATATAGAAACTGCATCCAAACTAGATAAGATAGTTTTTTTTTGTTGGACTTTAATTTTTTAACTTCTCAACAAGATCTATGAAATTTCTTATATAAGATTTCTGTGTGCTTAAAAGAGGCTTAAAAATGGTGACTAAGAACTTTCCTACACCCGTAGCTGGAGAACTACAGCATGCTACAATCGGACGTAACGGAATATCTTTCTTATGGATTTTAGGCAGACCATAAAAGTTTGGGGCTGAACAACCTTTGGGGTAGAATTTTCTGTACATTTAGAGTAATTAGTCTACTGTCTATTAAAATTCCTAATTCTTTTCTCAACCGCTGTGTGCATTTGTCTGTGGGATCAATTTTTATTTCTTTGTAAGTATTTTTATCCATTAAAAGGACATTAACTTTCATTTCAACTTTAGTATTCAGTATAAATTTTTCTATTAGATTTTTTGTTGTTCTTTAGGCCTATTGTCTACAGAATAACTACAAAATTAAAATATTGACGAGTTTAAATAAATACAATTTATCTATAAGCCTACACGCTCACTCTTTCCACCCAGACTCCCAAAGAAAATAATGTAATGTCATATGTACCCAGAATTTCCACAGATACATAAATGATAAACTTTGAATCAAATCATCGTAATATAAAAATCCCAAATACTAAATGCTGTTGAAAAGCATATAGTATTTGGGAAAAGAGCTCTTTTCCAAAACTTTTAGAAAAGAGCAGGAATGCTCTAACGCTTGATAATAAAGCTGAAAATGCATTAACTGTACTCAAAAACTTTTACTGCGGCCAAATTTGAATTGCACCGCATTTGCTTCGCTTCTCTTCAATTTTGGGTAGATTTGGACTTTATATCTCTCACAAATGATTCACAAAGAGTTATAAGTAATTAAGATAAGGCTAAAGAATGCAGTATCAAGCGAATCAAACAGTTCGTGGTAACGAACTGTAAGTAAGGAGCGGTCCAGCTCAATGGTAACCGAAACTCTAGAAAACGGGTTTTTGATACCAATAGATACATCAAAAGAATAAGATTTTAATACTGAATTCAAATATATAACTTTCATCATGTTTAGCCCTACCCATCAGAAGTTACGTGCCCTGTAATTATTTTCCTATTAGGAAATAAGATCAGATGATTCTTACTATCCTAATTTTACCAATTATACTAATTAAATTGATTATTCTTATTATTACACTAAAAAATGTCAAATATTGCCAAACGCTAGATGGTGTTGATAGTTTTTTTTCGACACTAGCGCCAGTTTGCCCTCTTATAATTTACCCATACTCTTTTGACTGAATTATGACGAAGGAGGGTGCCACAATTATAGTTAAACAGTAGGAGGATTTATAGATGTAAATATAGATATATCAAACAGTTCGTGGTAAGTAAGCAGCGAACTGTAAGTAAGCAGCGACCCGGCTCAATGGTAACCAAAACTTTAAAAAACGGAATTTTGATACCAATAGATACATCAAAAGAATCAAATTTTAATGCTGATTTCAAATATATAAGTTTCATCAAGTTTAGTCTTACTAATCAAACGTTACGCGTCTGAGAAAATTTGGCTGATTTTCAAGAAAAGGTGGAAATACCCCCTAAAAGTTATAGAACCTTAATAAAAATCACACCATCATATTCAGCGTATCAGAGAACCCTGCTGTAGAGGTTTCAAGCTCCTATCTACAAAAATGTGGAATTTTGCATTTTTTGCCAGAAGAAAGATCACGGATGCGTGTTTATTTTTTTTTTTTTCCCAGGTGTGATCGTATCGACCCAGATGTCCTAGAATATCGTGAGTGGACTCATTGGAACGGAAATTAAAAGTTTCAGTGCCCTTTTTAAGTGACCAAAAAAAATGGAGGGCAACTAGGCCCCCTCCCACGCTCATTTTTTCCCAAATTCACCTAATCAAAACTTTGAGATAGCCATTTTGTTCAGCATGGTTGAAAATATGATAAATATGTCCTTTAGAATGACTTAATCCCCTGAAGTCCCCGGGGGGAAGGCTAAAAGTTATGAACTTTACCCAATGTTAACATATAGTATTGGTTATTAGGAAGTATACAGACGTTTACAGGGGGGATTTTTTCGGTAGTAGGGGTGGGTGGGTCGGGGGTTATGTTGGAAGATCCTTTCAATGAAGGAAGTTTCCATGGGGGAAGGGACATTGCTATGAAGGGGGCGCCGGATTTCCTAGCATTATTTAAAAAAAAGATCAGAAATTAAATATAAAAAAAACAAGTTTTCCAACTGAAAATAAGGAGTAATATCAAAACTTAAAACGAACAGAAAATATTACGTGTATGACTGGGTCGCCCCCTAGTCAAGACCTCGCTCTTTAATCCAAAGATTTTTTAGTACTTTCATAAGAGCTATACTATTTTTTATTCCAGAGGCACTTCATATGGAAGACGGGGTCGTATAATCTTCAGAGTTGGCTCATTCAATTGGAAATTTTACTGCCCTTTTTAAGAGTCAAAAGTTATCGGAGGGCAACTAGCCCTCCCCCCCCCCACGCCATTTTTTCCTAAATGCATCTGTTGAAATTTGGAGATTACTTTTTTGCTAAAAATAGGTAAAAGACAAGATACCAAAAACTCTGAAGTTGACACAACCCCCCAAAGCCCTGGGACAGGCGTCTTAAGCTATGCCCTGCGGTATATGTGGTTCTTATTGAAGATATGATCGTATAAACTTCAGAGGGACTCATTTTATTAGGAATTGAAAGTTCTAAGTAATTAAATATGACGGCACTGGTCCCTTAAGGTTCAAACCAGCAGTGATGATCTTCGTTTCGTGGCCCTTCAGCCAGGAAGTGCAATGGGAGGTTCTAGTGCAATGAAAAAGTTCTAGTTCATTTTTTAAGAGTCAAAAGAGGTCATAGGGCAACTATCACCCCATGTCCTATTTCCCCCAAACGCATTTGATAAAAATTTTGAGATAGCCATTTTGTCAAAAAGGGTTCAAATATGAAATAACAAATACTTCGGGGTTGACACAGCCCCCCCCAGGAGCCCGAGGGCCAGTGTTGTAATTTATGCCCGGCGGTATATAAGGTTTTATGGAAGGGGTGGTGGAATAAACTTCAGAGGGGGTTGATTTGATTTCAAATTGAAAGTTATAGTTCTTTCGTTGAGAGTAAAAAATGATCGGAGGGCATCTTAATAAACCCATCCACTCTCTTTTCCCCAAATACATCAGATAAAAATTTTGAGATAGCCATTTTATTGAAAATAGTCTAAATATCAGATAACAAGAACATCGGGGTCAACATAACCCCCCAGATCCAAGAGAAAGGGTTGTTACTCATGCCCCGAAAAATATAAGGTTTTTATGGGAGAGGTGGTCGTATAAGCTTCGGAGGGGACTCAAATGATTAGAAATTGATAATTATAATTCCCTTTTTAAGAGCCAAGAGTGATCGGATGGTAACAAGCCCCTCCCCCTTCACGCCTTTTTTTCTAAGAATGCATCTGATAAAAATTTCGAGATAGTCATTTTGTTCAAAATAGACCAAAGACCTTAAAAATGAAACTCCCCAGTTTAGACCCCCCCCCCCCAGATTCCGGGGTGCAAGTATTGTAAATTATGCTCCGGGGCACCTATAAGGTTTTTTATGGAAGGACTGGTCGTATAAACTTCGGAGGGAGCTCATTCAATTGAAAACTGAAAGTTCTAGTTGCCTTTTGAAGAGTCAAAGGGTACTGGAGAGCAACTGTACCTCCCTGCCTTCTTTTTCCTAAATCCATCCAATCAGATTTTGAGATAGCTATTTTCTTAAAATAAATTCAAAAATCAGATAAAAAAACAACTCTGGGGTCAACATAACCCCCAAGAGCCCGGTGACAGGTGTTGTAAGAGTTTAAATCTTGCCCCATTCCCTAACAGTAACAGTCTAAAGCCTACTGCGTCACTGGCGCTTCACTGAAAATGAATTATATTGCAAATATTTTCTTTTTCCCGTTACTACAGCATTGAAAATGAAAAATAAATATTACAGTGTGAAATAAAATCTTGAACTGACGATTTTCGACAATTAATATCATTATAAATCAAATATCCAGTTTGATTTTATTTGTACTTTCAAAGACTGTTCAAGACACATATAGTTATCAGTAAAGCGCCAATGACGCAGTAGGTTTTACACTTTTACAGTGAGTGAAGGAGGCAATACCCAGACTCTTGTTTGTTGTTGTTTTTGCTCTTTTCAAGCTTTACTTGAATATTCAATTTAAGTTTCACTCGTTCTGAGATGTATTTATTCATTTATTGCAGTACCTATTGAATGTTTGTTTGCAATAATTCTTTATTTAATTTATGGTCGTTTTGGGTTTCATTTATACTTTAAAACTACTACTACTACTAACAACTCACCTCAGCACCAGGCCGCCTGAGGCCAACAGAGCTACACACGCTCCTCCTCCACCCCAATCTATTTAAAGCCTCCCTTTTTACACCCGCCCACGAAGTTCCCATTTCCTTTAAATCTTTCTTTATGACGTCCTCCCACCCCAGACGGGGACGACCTGCTTTCCGTTTAGCCCTAGATGGTTGGCCGAAAAGAACAATCTTCGGCAATCTGTCATCCTTCATCCGCACAGCGTGCCCTAACCACCTCAACCTTTCTTTCATTATAGCCTTAGAGAGCGGTATTGAACCATATTTTTCGTATAGCCTATTGTTTGAAATACGGTCAGTCAGCTGGGTACCCAGAACAATCTTTAAGCAATTTCTCTGGAAAATATCTAGCAAATCTTCATCCGCTTTTCGGAGCGTCCATGCTTCAGAGCCATATTTGACCACTGTCATCACTGTAGCTTCTAATATTCTAATCTTGGTTTGCAGACTTATCTTCCTATTCTTCCAGGCTTTTTTTAACTGTGAAAAAACACCCTGAACTTTGGCTATTCTATTTTTAACATCTTCACTGCTCCCACCATCTTTACTAATAATACTACCAAGATAAGTGAAGCTGCCCACCTGATCAATCTTTTCATTACCCAACGTCACCTTTTCATCTTCACGTATTCCTAGCCTTAGTGACTTAGTCTTCCTAACATTAATTTTCAAACGAATTCTAGCACCTTGAACTCGCAAAACCTCTAAAACGTCATTCATTTTGCTCACACGTTCATCTAGGATGCTTAAATCATCTGCGTAATCCAAGTCCAGGAGACTTTTTCCTCCCCATTTGATTCCGTGGTCTCCCATTGCCTTTCCTGTGCTCCTTAAAACAAAATCCATCAAAATAATCCATATAAAGGGGGATAGAACACAACCCTGCTTAACTCCTGATTTAATACAAAACCAGCTGCTAACCTCATTTCCTACCTTAACCGCAGCAGTTTTATTCTCGTACATAGCACTAATCACTTTAATGTATTTGTCTGGTATACCATACAAGGATAAAACCTTTACTAAAGCTCTTCTATCAACAGAATCGAACGATTGCTCATAATCTATAAAACTGAGGAACAAAGGTGTTTGAAAACTCAGACACTTCTCAATTATTAGCCTAAGAGTGAAAATTTGGTCGACACATCCTCTACCTTTTCTAAAACCGCACTGCTCTTCTCTTAAAACTTTGTCTACGGCATCTCTCAGTCTAAAAAGTATCATCTTACTAAGTAATTTGCTACCTAGAGAGACCAGACTAATGTCTCGATAATTGCCACACTTACTTTTATCACCTTTCTTATAAAGTGGCTTAATTAAGGTTTTCCTAAAATCGTTAGGTACTTCCCCTTTTTCAAAAATCATGTTCATAATCTTCAATAACTTATTTATAACCTCAGAGCCACCATATTTAAGAAACTCATTTACCACCCTATCAGCACCTGGAGCCTTATTATTTTTTATTCCTTTTAGTACTGTTGCTAATTCCTCCTCACAAAACAAATTTTCCTTCACATCCAAGGTATCACAAACTTTTTCATTTTCCTCTATATTTTTTCCAGCAACTCTATCTCGGTTAAGCAAGTTCTCAAAATGTTCGGCCCATCTCACTTTAGTTTTTTCCTTATCGCTAATTGCGACCCCATTCCTATCTTTAACTGGGACAAGTCCGGATTGACTACTCCCTCTCAATTTGTTAACGTGCCAGTACAATATTTTACTATTATGCCGTCTAGCTGCATCTTCCAGATCCTCGGCAATTTTATCCATGGCCTCCACTTCACACCTCCTTAGTTCATATTTTAATGCTTTCTCCTGTTTTCATACGATCTATCACTCAGATAATTCTTGTACAACTCCTTTTTCCTTTCTATTAAACATAAAGCTTTTTCACTAATATTCTTAGCTGCAGTTCTAGCTTTCTTCCCTAATTCACCTTCAGCAACTTCACAAATTTTTTTCTAAAATTTTTCCAACCATCTTCCACATTATCAAATTTTAAACTCTCAAGTTTAGTATTCAACTGTTCCTGGAAAGTTTCTCTCAAATTCTCATCCTGGAGTCTACCAACATCATTACTTCCCGGGAGGTAGTTACCCTTCCGATATTTCAGCTTTAAATTAACCCTTGACACTACTAGATGGTGATCTTTACTTTTAACATCAATAACAGCACTCCTATATACCCTAGTATCTTGTATTGATCCTGCCAGTCTTCGGTTTACTATAACATAATCAATAAGGTTTGCTGTCTTACCATCACGTGAATACCATGTTAACTTATGAGCCATTTTATGACCAAACACCGTATTGGTTATAACTAGATTGTTATACCTACAAAATTGCAGAAGTCCGTATCCATTACTGTTTTCTTTTCCTACACCAAATTTACCTAGGCTGGGATACCATCTATCCCTATTTCTACCAACCTGGGCGTTAAAATCTCCCAGTAATAAAATCATATTTCTACCTGGGACCTTGTCTATTTGCTCCTGTAACTGTAAGTAAAATTCATCTGAGTCACTAGTATCTCCGTCAGTCGGCTCTACAGGGGCGTATAGTACTATAACTGATACCCTGAACTTTCTAGTCATAAAATGAGCAATTAGTATTCTACTATTAATACCTTCCCAGCCTAAACAAGACTTAGCAGCTTCCTTATTCATCATGAGCCCTACTCCCTGTCTATGTACCCCATCCTTCCTGCCTGAGTAAACAAATTCTATATCACCTAATTTCATGCTTCCTACCCCTGGGATATGAGTTTCTGAAACTCCTAATAAATCCAGTTCGAATCGTCTGAATTCGTCAGTCAAAATGTCGATACGATAGTCATTTTTTAATGTCGTAACATTCCAAGTTCCAATTTTCATGTTCTTTAAATCATTGAAATTATTTTCGCCTCAGGAAAAGCAATGATCCCGGATACCAGTGCAGGACGGGGATCACATATCTTCTCAAGTCTACACCGAAGTGCTTAAGCCGGCTTAGAACTGGACAGCAAGAAGTCCCTGGGACCTCCATGAATGGAGGCTTTGTGCAATCCTGGGCCCATCTTGGTCACAACATGGGTTTCAGCACTTGGCGATGCTCTTCTATCAACAAGAGTCGAAATCCTGCACAGACAGTCTCAAGCCTATTACCTCCGACTCATTATATATTCATGCCTACAAATATTATGCTACTACGGGGAGGCAACCCATAATAGATAAATCAGCTAGGAAGAGGTTTTTCAGCCCAAAGACGCCCATCAAAACATACCAAGCCCAGAAGAATTGTCCATTAGTCAGAATCCCGTGCGAATGCTGTGTCGTTTACTAGGCTATAATTTCCTCGAGGGGCGCCACTCCTCAATTGGGAATAGAGTTTACCGCAAGGTCCCAAGTCTTGCAGGTACCCCGAAAAGGTCAAGGCAGCCCTTTGCAGAGGCCGTTGTCCATAGATCTGGATCTTACGCCCCGTCACAGTTGTCCTCCTATAGAGGATCCTCCCGTGATGGTGTTCTGCATCACCATGCAATTTAACCCATTACTGGGAGAAGGTTTGCAACTCATGGGACTTTTGTGGGCCCTTTTGAGTGTACATTTGAGGGGCCTTCTTCCTCGTTTTAAGCTTGATTTGCATATTCAAATTAAGCTTTACTCGTTTTAAGATTTATTTATTCACTTATATTAGTACCTGCTCCTTGTTTTTTCCCATGATTGTTTATTTAATTTCTTTTTGTTTTGTTTTTTATTTATTCTTTCGTAGTAATTTCTGGCCATTTTGAGATTGAGTCATTGTTGGTTTCTATTTCTTCTCATCTCACTTTACTTTTCTTTCAAAAACTTTTTTTTCGGAAAGTTTTTTATCAGTCTAAAGAAAGAGAACAGCGGTATAAAAAATTATTATCTACCCTTATTATCATTCTACCCATGATTAATTGATTATACTTCCCTCGGTAAGAAAAATCAACGTTTGATGGTCTTTTTATTCACTTTCATATCCAGATTTGTCACTGAATTTTCAATGTCATAGCATTTTCTATAGCGTATATACAAATCATACCAAAGAGTATGGGTGATTGATACTGGCACTAGTGGAAAGTGGCACAAGGACAGTGGAAAGGGGCACTAGTGCAGGAAACTGGCACTAGTGCCGACGAAGAATCACCTACACCATCTTGAGTTTGGTATTCCTTAGAATTTGTTCAGTGTCATAAAAAGTAAAAATCTTTTTAACTAGTAGAATTGGCAAAATTATTGTAGTATGAAACATCTTATCTCAGTTTACGAAAAAACCACAAGCCTGAATCTTGAAAAATATGCCAAGAAACGACAAACGCTAGATGACGATGGTGCTTTTATTTGTTGACACTAGTAGCAGCTTCCACTTTTGTAAGTTATTTATACTCTTTGAGGGATATTGTTTAGTTTAGTAGTAATGTTTAGTTTGGTGTAGAATATTGACAATTTTGTGTCATGTCGAAAAATTAAGAGTGTATTTCAAATTCTCAGAGTTTTAAAAGTAAGTAAAAACTAAATTTTAAATCATTTCACGTTCACGGGTAATATTTTCTAATGGTTTAAGTACGGAAAAATTTATAAAAATTACAAAACATGTATTAGTATCATGTATTCTCTTTCGAGGATTTTTCGCAATATTATTTCAATTTGTAGTAGAATTTCATTAATATTAATTTTTTTTAGGTCCCTTTTTAGAAATTTTTTCTTAGGATTTGGAATAGTATCAATGGTTTCTGATCCCAAATCTTACAAATGAGAATACTGAATCAAGAATCAATATTGAATCAGTGAATCAATAATTCCTCTTTTTTATTTATAGTTCATATTCGAACAAAAATTGACAGGGGCAATTTCGTTTGGGCACAAACAGCTCATGTAATATTTATTACCAATATCATATTTGCTTTATTTTGGATAAAAACCTGGACTATTCCCGCGTTCCGACATGCTGCGATTCGCAGAAAAACGTAATTCGAAAAACGCCTAAAAAAGCACATAAAAGCGCTTGGAAAATCAAAGGTATGATGCTGACGAATTGCAGCTACATATTGCGTCTGACGAGAAAAGGAATTTTAATCCCTTTGTCACTGATGAACTTCTATTATTGCTATACGGAGGTAAAAGAATAATAATTCACAGATTGTAACACATAAGCAATTGAACAATCTGATGATCATTTGAATCCCGGGATTTTTTTTCGCAAGCGGTGGAGAATTTTAACGCATGAAGATTTGTGTTTTTCGGAAAAAAAAGAAAAGAAAAAACACTGAAAAAGAATCGTCCGCAATTCATAAAATTATAACGGCTTTCTGCAAAACACAGCATATGGGAATTAAGGGTCATACATGGTCTACGTATAGCCTCAAGATGTAGGAAGTAGATAGCAGCAAATGTTTTGATGCAAGTCAGAGCCAGTAAAGATTTTTTTTTATGCTTTTATAAATTACCCATATACGTCTCTAAGCAGTCTCTGAATACCCTTTGAAAGGTTGGGCAATACATTCTTGGAAAGAGCTACTAGATGACAGAGCTAGTTAAAGTTGGGAAGTTAGATTACCTAACTTTTATATAGGGCTTCTTTCTTCCTTCAAAACAGAAGGTACAAGAGACAAGATAAGCCATTTTCGTTTATAAATGAGATAATAAAACACAAGACGTCGTTCCCAATGGACTCGATGGCCGAGGGGCTAATAACTGACCGTCGCAGGTGTCCCTTCCTTCGTGCCTCCGGCACACCTGAAACAGCGTGTTTCTGGAAGCGAGGGAACACAGTTTTATCTTTGGCTTATGGAAAGCGTATGGCGCGTTTTTTATGACGGCAAACTTTCTCCTCTTGAGAGGTTATCTTTACTTGGTTGTGTTGTTTACTGCGTTCGACATTGGAGATCCTGGGTTCTAAAAAGTGGACATTATGCTTTGAACGGGAATTTTATTACCACAAACCTTTACCATTGCCTAGAGATAAATATGCATTCCCTAGTGCTTCTGATTCGTCGATTCACTCTCCGACATGAATAGCCAACCGTGTGAAGATTTTTTTTTTTTAGGAAGGTGCGGTCTCAAACCAGCACTTACAGTACTGTATTAAACTTTTCGTTCCTCCAGCTTCTGCATCGAATTCGTCGATATGAAAGTATAACGGATTTTGAAGCTCAATATTCTAATGAACAGTTGTCCTTGCCCGAGGCCAAGCGAGTTAGATCCATTTGTGTTGTGTCTATCAGTTCCGATTCTTCTTTGCCCGGGGACGATGAAATCAAGCTCGAGCTAGGGCGAGCTCGTATTGAAACCCAGCAAATAATGAAAGCCTTGATACCCGACGACGTACTTTCTGCTTTCGGTCACCAAGTACCGAATGTTCGTCTTTCTGTACTTCACGACAGTGACTCAGACGATGACTCAGAGGAAAATACTCTGTCAGATAAGCAGGAAAAGTCTTCCGCGACTGACACTGAATCGGGCTCGGAAAGTGACCGCATCTTTGAAGATTTGCCAGTGATTGCTCACTGTGTGAAACACCAAGTTGAGCAAAAATTGGGTTAGTGAGCCTGTGACGAACATGAAGAATTCTAGGTTTTGTCTTGTCAAGACTTCTGACGGCTCCATAACACCAATAAAACAAAATCCACGCTGTTGTGGCTTCTGAGGGAAAGCTCTGAGCAGCTGAGTAGTGACCGATTAAAACGGGTGATGGTCCAGGACCGACGAGTAGGACTATGTGAGTCGCCAAAAACCAATGCAGAGGTCGCTGTGAAATCGGAATTTCGTATCGGTTAATGGTGCGTTTATAGACAGGTTGGCAGGGGAAAGAGAGTATTCGTCGGGCGGGTCATACAGTTTGGCTACTTGTCTGGGCGAAGATGCCACTCTGTTGACACGCAGAATATGGCGATGCCGTTCCCTGACGACATAGGAATTCTGTGCCAGTGGTTCCAGCTGAATGCTGATCTCACATTAACTGCCGCATTGGTAGACCAGGGTTACTGTGAGTCCAGCCTGTATATCATGCATTCAGCAGAACCCGTTTCTATGGAAATCGGCACCAACATTGTCTTTGGCTTTGACTCAGACGTCTTCACAAAGCTGAATTCATTTATCCAGAAGAATACGTCAGGATCGCAATCATCATGTTAAAAATGGCACCTAAACGCAAAACTGACCTCAAGAACAAAACCACCACCATCGCCATGTTCTGTGTGTCAACAGAAGGAATTTTGTTTAATATTTTTCAGAGGTAGCTGTTATTTTTTTCTCTCCCCTCCTCCTCTTCACTCGGTGATATTTTAATACAAAAACATATAAAACTTACAACTTTATACATTATCTTATCACCTAAACTTCGAAAAAAAAAATATTATATACCAGTCAATGTATTAGTGGACATGAAGACACACTACCATTTAACTTTTTCTTGCCAAATATCTATCACTCCCCCCGTTCCAGGGTATCCTTCCCCCTCTAGGAGACACTTTTCCGGTGGCATTTTTACTTCAGTTTCTTAAAATTCATATCCTTCAATTTTCACTAATACGAATTCGAATTTTAAAGGTGGTCTTCCAAAAGGCTTACTCTTACAAATTTAAAATTTTTTAACACAGAAAAATCTATTTGTTCTCCCTTAGACTGGGCGTCCTCCGTCCACAAGAAACCCAATCTTGCGGTGGCACTTTTTTCCTTTTTTTTCAGCCCTTTTTACGACCAACCTTAATCAACAAATAAACAAAATACAACCAACCCATCAACAAAAAAAACAAAAATAACCTTAATACCGACGTGCATGAGGGCGCAGAACTGAACAGAATCTTGAACCATGTCTCCTACGGACGAGGAGACCACCCACGGCGGGGCTGGTCCTTCCAGCTCAAGTGCGTGTGCCCCTCGTCCCCCATTCGCTTGAGTTCTTGATATAATTTTATGAGTCTCAAATGCATTCCGAGATCTAGGGCACCGGAAGCGATGAATACCATCGGAAAACTTGTTATGCTCAGTAGAAGACTTAGTATTAGAAGACTTAGTGTTTATGCTTGTGCTAACCGAGCTTAGTTTGATTTACTGAAGCTCATTTGTCCAGTTTCTTAAGGTTGTCACTTGAGCTGGGATTATCGAGATGATTACTGAAACGTACCAACAAATATCTGAGAAACTAGTTATTTTTTTTTTAGTTGGTTGCTTTACTTAGAGCTTTTTACTAATAACTCGGTAGCAACGGTTTTTCTGACTGTTGCTTTACAGTTTTCTCTTCAAATACCCAAAAGCCTGGGTTTAATACCAAGAAAATTGGATTCTAAGTACATTCGGGAAAAAGATATCTGTGTTTCTTCCGGATTCTTTCGTGTCAAAGCAGCAGATTCCTTTTTTTTAGTACAATTAAGAATCCGAGATCCAAGGGTGCGTCTTGGCACAGCCACTAAACAGAAAAGCAGGTATGATAAAAGGGAAAGGGACGTGTGAAGACGTGATAAAAGGCAACTTTTACCGCTGGCCAAGCCATATTGAATAGGGCTGCGAAGCGTGACGTCAATTCTTGGGCGGGAGATTCAAATAACGATGAAACGTGGATGCATAGACACGTTTTTTCGGAACTTTGGTGAATTGTTTTGGCCTAAAATATTTGTCGTAGATCCTACTAATCCATCAGAACGTTTTCACGTCAAAATAATACTAGGAATATTGACAATCAGTTGTTAGTTACAACTAGAAACCACGTTTCACGGTACTTTGAATTTCGCACCTTGCTTTTTACGTCATCACCACGCAGCCCTATGTTGTATAACTTAAAAACCATGTTCCCGGATTTTTTTGAAGAAAAATCGGAATTTTATTTTTGAGCTGGTGGCAACGCTGCATGTGTAATAGGAAAAAGTGACACCATCAGTACCATCGTAGGGTTACCTAGTTTTTGCATGGATATCAACAACTTGCAGTCCTCCGTTCTTCTTCTTTAGGTACATATCAGTTGTTTTCAGTCTTGGGGGTTCTTTTCCTTGCCAAATAAACCCGTAAATGATTTTTTCCAAGTTTTAAAAGATCGCTTTTGAAGTTGCTGATATATTCGACAGATACCGAATAACAGGCAAGCTGTGTATATTTACATATTGCGCCCTTTGGAATATGCCTCTGGCGTGCCTCCGTGCCTCATGCCTCCAGTTGTCCCTCAAAATGCCCAGTTGTTAACCCCTCGTCGATGGCTTCTTGGTTTGGATGATGAAAATATTTTCTAAATACTAATCTGAATTAATTTTAAAAATTACAAGGGTAATTGTAATGATTGGAAACTTACAGAAAAAAACTTTGCTAAATTTGCTGCCGTAGGCCAAATAAATAAGGGTGTATTTCATGAGGTGGTTAGCAGGATAAGCTTCACTCATTGGATTAGCTCTGATCACCACAAGCAAATATTTCTTAGACAAATTCTCGCAGGGATGCAAGAATTGGTTAGACATAGGATGGTAATCCAGGTTACCAATCAAAGTTTTTTTTTCCTGGCTAGTGATTTTTAGCACCAAATTCAAGCTATGGTACACATGGTTTCAAAACAAATTTTAAATTTCACTGTCACCTTTAATTGTATAAAATTACTTTCATCAAATAAACAGCATTTTAAAAAGTCTCCAAAATCATATTTCAGGCTAACTAATAATTAATTCATAATGCCAATTTATTGATATAAATTGTTGGGGTAATCGAAGTGTGTTTGATTTGATTCAAATGAATCTGTACAGCCAATAAATGTTCATAAAGAATTCTCCATAACAATCGTTCATTTTGAATATACGGCATATTTTTGGAGGCGAATACACCACCATGTAGCAACGTGGCAATGTGGTTTCTGTATTTGGAAGGCTATATAATATAAGTTTTTGAGACATCTCATGGTAGTATTTTGGCCCTATTTTAGTAAATATTTATGTTTTGTGCCGCTAAACGATAAAGACTGCCATTTTGCTGTGGCATAATCACTTATGTTACTTAAAAAGGAGCTGAAACTTTCAATCTCATTAGATGAGCCTACTTTCACTCATTCATAATCTCGCAGCCTCCCACTCAGAACAATCATCAGTTGTCTCTCTCTTCACTGTTTTAAAGATCTCCCATCTTTGCTCAGGGCCATGGTTTTTCTCCTCATTCAAGTTTAGTGCATAGAAACGGTTCATCAGCTCCATGTTCAGCGCTTGCTGAACTTCTTTGTCTTGCAGCTTTCCAATGCTGATTTGGGCTTTTGGTTTATTCTTTCTCCAAGCTGCAAGATGCAGTACAATTTTCGCAAGAACTACCCTTTTATGAGACCCCCATTTTGAGCTTGTGTCCGCACTGTTAAAAGAAAGCAAATCCAATACTGATCTTTTCCAGCTTTTCAGCTTTGACGGACAAGTATCAAGCCAACACCATCACTGGAGAGCCACATCAACAGTTAGCTTGGCTTGTACTGAAATCTAGGATTGGTTACAACAAGATTATTCATCAAGGCATAGTTTTCCAGTCTTTGACCATTTTCGTTTCTGTGTCCCAGTCTGAACTTTCCAAGGACTTTGGGCATTTGTCAAATCAGACCGACTAATCCTCGCACTGAAATCCCCAGCAACAATCAGGTAGTCTCATACAGCAACTGAAAAAGACACTTCATCCGCATAGAATTCATCCTTAGCAGCAACAGTAGCATCACGAATAAGGGTGTATGTGGGGAGAAAGGACACATTTGCAGGGCTTCCTTTAAGCCTAAATCAGGCCAGTCTGGGAGAAATAGGTTCCAACTCAAGAAGTGTGTTTCTTGTTCATTAGCTCATAATGAAACCATTGCCATAGCTTCCCGAGTTTTCGTCTGCTTCAAAAAAGATAAATTGGAACTAATGCATCGTATTGGACGCTGTAATTACTGTAAAGCAAGAACCGAAGATTCTGCAGATATGGCTTGTTTTTGTTGACTTCGACTTCGTCACCATATATGAAGTTGTGTCTCATGCCGGGAACGCCGTGGCATGGTGAGCTTGCTTATTTCTTGACGCCCGTGCCAAGGGGGTTGAGTCACTTTCCAGGCACACCTAAGCTGTACTAGTAACTATTCTTGTTCTAAGATCCATCCAAATTTCTTTCGAATAGAGTTGATAGCAAGGTCCCCAGTCTTGTGGATACCCCGACAGGGTCCAGACAGCCCTTTGCAGGGGACGTTGTCCACAAATCTTGATATTACACCCGGTCAGAGTTTTTCTCCTATAGAGGATCTTCCCACGATCATGTTCTACGTCCCCGAGCAATTTGACTGTTTACTGGGAGATGATTTGTAACTAACAGGACATGGTCACAAACCGGTGGGCTTTGCTGAGTATTCATTCGAGGCACTTTCTTCCTCCTTTTCCTGTATTTACGGCCCCGAGCAAGAGTGCCCTAGATTCCATTATGGACCCCAGGAACTAGGCCCCCTTTGGTCTGCACCTCTTACTCATTTGAGGTACCCTACATCTCTGTGAGGCGTTCCCTTATCCACCACCCGGGGACGCATTGAGTGGCCTGGCGGAGGCTCCTACTGAGAAGGTGACTCAGTAGGTGACTGATGATAAAATGATCAGCTGTATTTTTTAGGGCACATAGGATAATAATTTACGTTTTGAGTTTTAATAATACTCTCGGAAGAAAATTGCATTCTTAACTTACTTTATATTCGTTTGTAATATAATATTGAGGTATTTTAGGAATTTATCTCCTGAATCAGTTTTCATGTTTTTCATTCTTTTCATTGGAAAGAATTTTTGAGTTTTCAATATTACAATTATCGCTCGTTTAAAGAGACTAGATATAGCACGCTAAAATAAGACATTCCTTATTCATTTGTCATTTTCTACAAAGCAGTTTGTCATCTTATGTAATTTTGCAATATTTTTTCGAAAAAATTGGTATCTTGGGATATTTTCGCACAAAAAAACGATTTAGATTGGTCAGAAGTCTAAGAAAATTTGTTAAGAGCCTCAACTTTGTTTTTTTGCAAATGACGTCGTGTGCTATGTTAGTACATCATATAAGCATTGCCTATGACATCATGTAAGCAATTTCTTAAATGATGTCATGCGTTGCATTAATAAGATTATTGAGTTTCCAACGCATCAGTTATTTAAGACACGGGCGGGTAGAAGCTTTACGAAAACGCCAATTAGAGTGTGTCAAAAATGAAAATGAAGAGCAATGACACACGCGTTTGGAAGACATCTGACATCGAGCAAGTGAGCGGGTCAAAAATGAAACTGAAGAGCAAAGACCACTCATTGATTTTTTTTTTTTTACACCGATACATTTCGGTCCAATTTAGCAAAATGGCAAACATTATGCAGGTGAAACTATGTCTTTGATTAAACTGCCATGGGTGTCACCCAAGAGAGGCAAGGAGAAAGGTGGCCCCCTTAAGAAATGAGTGGGCCCCTTGGGAGTAGACAAATTATGCACTAAAGCAGTATTTTCTGTTCCACAGTTCTTAAAGAACAAATTTATCTTCCGTAAAAAGATTTTCTTTCTGGTATACACGAACAGGAAAATAATAAAGAAATATTACTAGGTCAATATTGTTTCTTAATGGTGGTTTTAATGGTTACTCCAAAATCAAGAGAGAAATATACACTTCAATGATCTAAGTGATATATAAACGAAGGGGTAACATGTACAGTAGAAATGGCAGCGTAATTTGTTTTATTTCTGATTTACAATATGATACGAAGACAAGTATCGTATATAACTTTGAAATAAAAAAAAAATTAAAATATCATGGTTATACTTTTATTTGACTGTTGTTAAAAAAAGCTAACATAGAACATACTTTCGTAGTTGCATGCACCTATTGCCTTTACAAATGAAACAAATGTTATTTTTGAAGACATGCTGTTACATAGAAGTAGCCTCAAAACTTAATAGTAGAAAAATTCATTCGCTTATTTGTCACTGATTCTCTATCTATATTTTCTTTTATTAAAAGTTTTATTTTGCCTATCAATTTTCGAAAATTGTCATTATTGAGATAAACGGCTTAATCGTTGGCTCAAATCTCAGCTCCATACGTCTAGCGTCGGAACGTATTTTCCAAATGTAGGGGGTTTTTCTGGTCAATTTTTCCACAGAAAACACGAACAAGGATATTTTCAAATGAAAACCCGAAACAAGCTTTTTTTTCAAACTACGGGAAATGTACCCTCCCAATTGGTATCATTGCTGTTGGCTTTATTGCCAAGAAGCAATACCAAAGCACTGGGGGGGGAGGGGTGTAGACCTACGCATTATATGTTACACAACGCCATACACTGTATAGGGAAATGCTACAGGTAACCAGTCAAACAAGTATTTGCAAACGAGTAAAGCGTGGTTTGTCATTCCGTTTTCAATATTTAAACTATTGTTCTGGGGGGTTCAGGGGGGAAAAAGGTATCTAGATTAGGTTAGGTATTTAATATATGCTATGTTACGCGCTAATTTGGCCACTCTGGGCAAGCCCTACCTGGTGTATATGATTTCTGAGAGTCGACCACTCTTTGGAATTTGAGCCATAAATTAAAATATGTACCAGCGATATTCCGATTCTTACGTGGCTTCAGTAACGAATAAATTAAATTCTAAGGCAAGTAGTCAGAAGTGAGGGTTGAGGCCGATAGAAGCCACATTGATTTTTGTAATTTTACTTAATTGAAGCTTTAGTTGAAGTTATTCGTACAAAAAAACTTTGATTTAAACATTGAAACAACCCCTCAATCGCACCATTGGCATTTTTTTCTACGGCTGAAATGTTTGAAAGCAGCGGGTTATTTGATTCATTGGTTCACTCATTTTCTCCAATTTTTTTCATTATTTTTGCAATATAATTTTACATTTAGTTTTGCAAAGTATTCTTAATAAAAAGTATTATAATCGCTTTTGCAATATAATGGTGCTTATCGATTTTTCCAGATAGTCCCATTTAGCATGCACCATGCAAGCCACAGGTACCACCACGACCTGAAATGCCTTTTGGGAAGCTATGGACTCTAACATAAAAATAATAGCGTGTTTTCTTTAAACTTGAATGTTTAATGGTAGGAATAAAATAGAAAGAACAATCGTTACATTTGATTGACGAGACAAACACAGTCATAAACTCAAATACGTGTCTAATAACTTAGATGGTTAAACTTGTTGAGAAATTTAAGTTCTCTTATGTTGTTCTTCTTATGTTTTTCATCTAGGCCTTATGCCATGTGTTATTATTTTATTTGCATGTTAACCAATTAATATGGAGTCTAAGTTTAGAGCTAACAATATGTTTAATGTGACTATTTATATAGTTCTTTGTAGAGTGTATTTAGTCTTCCTCCCATGTATTTAGCCTTAGTCTTAAAGAGAAGAATGTCTTCCCCAAACTTCACTGACTTAGAATGGATTTTGTTGCAGCATTTTTTTTCTAGCCTGTTATTTTCACAAATTTCTTTTTCAGAAATATTTCTATATTAGTATACTGTCACTGTTTAACTTAATTTGGACAATTACACAAACAGTATAGCAGTTTAAGCATTTATACAAATTTCAAAACGAAATGAAACATGGAGTTGGTTTATAAATCAACTACTGATATGATTCGTCATAATTTTATGTCATCTCAGATTGAGAACACCACTCCCCATCCACTCTTGTTAAAACCTTCTGCTTTCTCTAATCAGTGTTAAAATCATCATTCCTTCCTAACCTGGGACCACTGGCAGATCCAGGGGGTGGGAGGAGGGGGGCACTCCCCCCAAGATTTTCTCTGCCACCTTCTTTCCAGTTTCTTTTTTATTTTTTCACTCTTTTTTTAGAATAGATTTGTCAATTTGGTCAATTATTGGCACTTTTTTCACATTGCCCCCTCCCCTTCCAAGATTTTGCTCATTGGCACCCGTGTCTCAATCTGCTCTCCCCCAGATTTTGCTCTAGATCTGCCCCTGTCTGAGACAGCTAGCTATTCTCTTACCATCGTACATAGTTTAGTATAATTAACTGTTTTATGCTAGTGGGCTTCATCCATATAGAAAATACTCCAAAGCCTCCTATGCCATCCTTTCTAGATATGTATGGGATGCTGTTTCGGTCCTTTCTTTCTTGAAATATCCTGTAAACACCCTCATTTGCTATCTTTATTTCTAAAATAATCCTTTTTTTTTAATAAGGCCAACCAGATATGTTTCGTTTTTTAGATGGCACAATTCTGCATGGTGCTTAACTGGTATTCAAATAGCCTAAAACAAACCGGATTAATTTTTTTCGGTTTGGGGTTCTTTTTCTTGATATTTTGACATTTAGTATATTACGATTTGAAATCCTTCGTCCGTCAGGACAGGGGTCCTGGCCTCGCTCGTTAATTTGTTGGAACGGTGATCAGGGATGTGACTCTGTAGATATGCCATAGTCGATCTAGCTCTAAATGGGTACCTGAAGATACCGTTGATGGATCTAAATGGGCACCATCAAGATTATGATATGACATTAGTAAAACGCAAACGATAATTGGGAGTCAATGTTAAAATATTATTAAAAGTAATATTATTTACAGTGTCGTCTAGTAAAAAGACATAACTATTTGCTACCGACAAAGGAGAATGATTTCAGAAATTCTAGCAATTAGAAAAGCCACAAGTGATCATTAGAGGAGTGGGATAAAAAACGGATAAAGATCATCCAGAGCTATCAAAGGCTCATAGGCTGGTAAATCCACATTTCATTTGTTGGGTCTTTTTTTTACAGATACAGGTAGCAAGCCTCTCAACCCACCTTGTGTCAGCGGGGATCACTTCATGAGCTATAGAGTATGGTTAACTTATAAGAGCGGAAACTATTGGCAAAATATCCATCGGCGCCATCCAGTGTTATTTGGCACTTTTATCTTGTGACATTTGGCATTTTTCAAGCCTTGTAATCGTTTTTCTGTCAGGAACTGAAATTAGACACTTATTACTACACTAAATTCACTAACTACACAAATTAAATTAATTATTCTTATTAATAAATTGATAAAAATGCAAAGTTTCACCAAACGCTAGGTGGTGTTGAGGTTTTCTTCCGACACTAGCGTCAATTCCCACTATCTTTGAACAAGAGCCTCAATTCAAAATGCTACCATAGGGTTAATACATGAGTAATTACTGTTTATTATTTGCAGATTTTCTAGCTGCTTGGAATTTGCTGATATTTTACCAAAAGATCAGGAGTATGATAAAATGGCGCCCCCGAAGAAAGATCTTGGAGAATCTACAGTCGTGTATTTCCATGTAACTGTGATGGGGCTGGATTCAATCAACGAAAATTCAATGGTAAGGGTTTTTTGCTCATATTCATTATTCCAATTGTTTTATTTAGTTTTAGAGAGTTAATTCATCAAAGTTAATCTACAAAATTTGAAAAACAAATGACATCTGCTGATATGGACAGTTGCGCCATTTAAAATGGTCGAAAATATTTTAAGAGACTACGAAATTTTTGGTTTAGATAAAAGTTCTGATGATGGTTACTGTACATGTGACCGAAATATTCAGTATTTTTTTGTAAATTATCACTATCTAATAAAAGAATTTGTCCCTATTCGAACTTTTAGTTACTGTCACGGAAAGGCAGTGTGGTCTTCGAAATTATCTACGAAATTTTAGGTGTAATCAACTAAAATAGAAGTAGCAGCATTTATTAAAGTATATACTTGGGAGGATATTTTGGGAGGGCTGAGAAAAATAAAGAGGATTTTTTTTAAGGTGGAAATAGAAAAATGTAGCCAGATTTAAAAGCGTGGCTAGAATTTTCATAAATTTAGGTAGCCAACATTTGATTCATCGTTCAAGTACTTCTGAAGGCTTTCACTTCTGAATGAATGTCTGGCAGTAATTAAAACTTTTTGTGCTTGTTTAATGAGTGGAAATTTGTTAGCCTATCAACAATTATTATTGCTATTTGGGGAGCCAGGTTAAGGTCTTTTATACAACAGTGTATTGCTATTTTACTGGAAGTTAGTTCAACCACTTTAGGACGGGAACACAGTTATTTTAACATTACAGTATTACAAATTGCTACTATTTATTATATTTTTTTCTTAGGGCGAGATTTCACACAACTAAAATTTCATGTCTTCATTATGCATTGCAAACATTTTCCGGTACTTCTTATTCAATTTTTCTTCCAAATTGTTTTCCCTTCATTCCTTTAAAATATTTGTTCCTATCCATGCTCTGTCAAACGTTGCAGCACCCAATTCTCGTGCTTCAGGTGGAATCGCTATTCCCTCATTGTGCAATTTACAGAATAGAAAATATTAGGGTTTAGTTAAGGTTTTATCTGTCTTAAAAAATTATTATTTAACCTATTTGTGTTTCTCTTTCCTTAATTTTGCTTTACACTGGGCTAAAAAATTAAAGAACAAATTATTGTGTGGCTTTTGGCTTTCGTGAACTTACCTTATTTACCTAAAACTTTTTGCACAAAATAAGTTTTTCAGAAAAAAAGTAAAGAACTCAATTAAACCAAAGATGAACAAAAGACGAATCAAATAATCTACCAAACATACAACTACCACAAATCAGTATCAACAAATAAATAAAACCCAAAACAAACAGAGATTAAAATAAGTCAAACTGAAAACGAGTAGGGCTCTAAACCCTATGCCTTCTAAAGTCCAGAATACAATTTCTACTTTAATGAAAAAATTCAAATGAATTTACCAAAAAAAAATGCGTATTGTAAGTTTAATATGCATATGCTGATATTTATTCCTTAAAATCTTAACTAATTTTTGTTTTCTTAAAGTTATAAGTGAAAACATTTAAAATAAGTTTTCTTCCAGTACTTAGTTTTTCAAGTACTTTACTTAGGCAGCGCGATTGCGCTGCCTATGATAAATGTTAAATCATTTTTGACATTTATATAACATGACATAAAGGATAATTAAGGAAATAAATAAAGAATGTAGAACTGCAAAAAACTGCAAAAATGTAGAACTGCAAAAAAGAATGTAGAACTGCTGATATTTGTTCCTTAAAATCTTTGTTTTCTTTGTCTTAATTTTTGTTTTCCTAAAGTTATACAAGTAAAAACGTTTAAAAGAATTTTTTCAGTAAAGTACAAATTATAACAAAGGCATAATTTCAAATACTCCAATCAGTTTCGACTAGCCTATTAAAAAGAGCACTAGCCCTTTCAATATCCAAATGAATGAGCCTTTTTTGAAGTTTCTACAACAACATTATCTATAAAAAAAACCTTATATGTTCCCAGGGCATAACTTACAACCTTAGTCCTGAGGGCTCTGGGGTGAGTGTCATCCTCAAAGACCAAATTTCCAGAACTTTAATCTACGTTGAACAAAATAGCAATCTCAAAATTTTGACTGGATTTGTTTGGGGAAATGGTGAGCATAAGAGGGGGGCTAGTTGCCCTCCAATCACTTTCGACTATTAAAAAGGGCGCTAGCTTTTTCAATTTCCAATCGAATGAGTCGTTTTTGAAGTCTCTATGAAAATGTTTTCCATAAAAATCTTATATTCCCCCCAGGGCATAACTTACAACCCTTGCTCTGAGGGGTTTGGGGGGTTTTTCATCCTCAAAATCATAATTTCCAGAACTTTCAACTGCGTTGAAGAAAATGGCTATCTGAAATTTTTAATTGAACGTGTTTGGGGAAATGGTGGGCTTGAGAGGGGGGTTAGTTGCTGTCCATTCACTTTTGACTATTAAAAAGGGCACTTAACTTAATGGCTATCTAAAAATTTTTATCAGATGCATTTGGGGAAAAAAGGGATGGGGGATCGCATTTGGGGAAAGAGATCGGAGGGCCCCTAGCCCCTGCCACGCCTTTTTCCCCTGACCCATCCAATACAACTTTTGAGTT